>VKHH01006887.1:0-14507 GCA_015144975.1 Epipyxis sp. PR26KG | reverse complement strand
TGAGTACTGCTGATGCTGATCTATTAAATCGAGTGGAGGATAGAGTAGCCAAGTCTTTGATGCATTGTAATGATTGAATGAATGAATGAATGAATAGAATTAATGAATTAAAATACCGTAAAAGTTTTAATACAATTATTAAGATGACACCTGCTATTTTTAAAGAGGAATGCCATATTTTTATTAATCCTCTTCTAATGCCGATGCTGCTGGGATGATGTCTGATGTTTGAACAATAGGTGATGTTATTTCAAATTAATGTATTTTTGGAATATGGATATATAAGTTCCATTAACGTAATTAATTTTTAAACTTTTGTCAGGAATGAGGGAATAAGGAAACAAGTTAACAAATTACTCCAATCTTCACCATATAAAAGAATTAATGATTGGTGGTTAAAACTTTGTATGCAGTTCGTTCATATTGTTCTGAAATCTGCATGTTCACATGTTCTGCAGGTTCTGCATTATGAATTTTTAGAATTATTTACAGTTACAAGTTCAAACTTTGATCCTTCAACACTCTTAATATTTGAGCAACTTAGTGACAGTTATTTATTTTACCGATGCGATCCACATAATGAGTATTGAATATTAAACATAACGAGTATTACATGCGCTCACCCTATCATTCAATTTAACTTAAGCAATGTTGTTTTCATTTCGATCAAATAAAATTGTAAAGTTGCTGATAATTTTTGTGTTGTGGCAACATTCAAAAAATAGCTTTGCGCTCCTTCTTCGAGAACTTCTGATCATCATGTGAATATGAATGAGGTGATTACATGAGTTTTAAATATTTGGATTTTCAAAATTACTTTTATCTTTTCAAATGACAACAAAATTGCTCAAGTAAAATTGAGTGATAGGGTGAACGCATACGTTCTACCAATTAAATTTGATCACTGGCCAACATTTGTGGGAAGCCAACAGGAACAAGTCACTTTCATGGAGACTGTCTATGAGTGTATTGGTGGCTTAAACAAGTTCCTTATTGACGAGACTATAACCCTATTAAATAAAAAGAAGATGGTATCGGTAGGATTATCTGGCATATGAAATTCAGCAGCGGTTAACAAATTCCTTATGAGATATTTACCAAAGATCGGAAAAGCTGGTTGGCCTAAAGAAGTTTTATATAGATATGATAATGAAATGTTGTTGGATGATCAATCATCTCAACCAAGTGTAGAACTTATGGACGATGTAACGTTGCAATTCAAGACAGTATATACTGATAAGTATTTTCGACAACCGATTGAAGATATTCCTGTTTTTTTTTTCTTGAATTGGCGGAACTAGGTAAAATGGATCCGATTATATACATCCCCATCTATATTTCACTTTCACGTGATAGGGATGCAATGGAAATGACTAAAACTATTCATAAAGCAAGTGGTGAATATTTGTTGGTAGATCCACCACAATGCGAGGATTTAGTGGATATGGCCATGTTTGATGCTAAATATGACACTTCTTCCCCATTGAATGGATTAGAAGTCAAATCTCTTGTTGAAAAACGCTTTAGTCTTATTGGTCCTAAAACGCGCAATATTTTTGCACCAGAAGATAAACTTAAGAAATATCTACACAAAACTTAAGAGATACAGAATATGATTATCAAATAGCTGAAGCCATTCTTCGTTTCGGGTTGCTTTATAACACATTCTCTGAATTCATTTATGGTGATAGATTTTCTTACAACCAATTGCCAATGTACTCAAATCCATCCAAGGATGTTGATCTTGACAAGAAGCATAGTTTAAAAACAAGTTATAAGAATCCCCAGATATCACCTCCTCGCAAAAAAGAAGTGAGTTTTCATCTAATAATTTGTTGGATAAACCTGCTACTGAGTTGGGTGGAGAAGTTGTTTATAGCTTAGTCCTTGTCAATGGTTGGTCATATGACGCAATGGTAGTCGAGCATACCGACAAGACTGTGTATTGTTTCCAATCAAGAAGTTTGAAAGGTAAGGAGCACAACTGTGATTAAAGTGTTATCAAAAGCATTATGGATGGAATGAAGATAAGAGAAAAAAGTATAAGCTATATCTTATCTATTGCAGTGATGCTAGCTCCAAGAAGGAAAGTGGAGTTGAGACAACAAACAAATAAAATCTATCAAGTCTTGTTCCATACTACTATACTAAAACAAGGTCCATGTGATTATTTGATTGTTGAATTGGTTGATCATTTTGCCATTGTTAGTAGTAATCACAATAATAATAATAATAATAATAATAATAATAATAATAATAATAATAATAAATAATAGTAGGATTTCAAGTTTTTTCACATTTTGACGATATGAATTTTAATTAATAATCTTTGTACCATATTACATATTACGGATAGATAATCTACGATCTCTTCCACATCACTCACAAATATTATATAGTTGATATACTATCAAATACTTGCTCCATTCTGAAAAACTATTTTGACAACTTGTTTGTACAAACTGTTTTAAGCGGTTTACCATAAATTGTAATTAAAGAACAATGTTTATTATTGATATTAAACCAGTTTCAAATATATTTAAATGGTCATATGATTTTATGGTTAAAGTAAATTTATTTTGTTTGTTTATTGCAAGTTTTAATACTTTGAAAATGTACAATAACTAAATGAAAAACACATAAATCTAGAAAAATATTGAGATGCAAATTTCTGGAAAACGAAAACTAGGCCGTGGCGTAACGGCGTAATATGTTCAAAAAGAGAATCAAAAGCATATTTTTTAACAATAAAACGTTTAAAACACGCTAAAAAAGTAAGTAGCATAATAGCATATATATACCGTCGAGTGCCAAAGTTAAGACCGGCGCCATAGTTAAGACCACCCCAAAATTTGTCAAAACCAAAGTCTGTGGCAGAGAGACTTTTACAAAAATTATTTTAAAACCAAACTTAAGACCATACTAGATACAGTAATTTTTTGAAAATTTCGTCCTATATTTACCCTTAATTTTATCATGTTCATCAAGTTTTTGTCTTTATATCTTTACCATTTTTATAATATTGAAAAAAGTGAATTTAATAAGCCAATTTTTCTAGTATATAGAGGGAAGAACCATTATAACAATATTATTCTTATTTAATTAAAATTAAGAAATTTTTTGGTGAAAATTCATTCATTCATACAAATTCCGTGGTGCCAAAGTCTAAGACCACCCAAATTTTCACTGAAACCAAAGTCTAAGACCACCTGAAATTTTGATTAAAATCCATACTATAAGACCGGTCTTAACTTTGGCACTCGACGGTACTTTATTAGGCCAAAATATAATGAATAAATGAATGAACCGGGGTGGGACCAGCAGCCAGGAATCCTTTTCTCTTAATAAGTTGTGTTCACAATATATGTAACTCAAAAGAATTCTTTATCAAGAGATCAAGTTATTTTACTGCACTGTAAATAATTTTGCTAATCTCCTCTTAATTTTCAAGCATTAACTGATTGTAGCCAAAACTTTAGGTTGCATAAATCCACGGAAAAAAAGCAAAAAAAGGTAACTTGTAACTTCATATCTTTAGCTTTTAATCTTTTAGCTTTGAATATATTTATTCATGATAACCTGTGACTATAATTTGTTTTAAATTTCAGGGCAAATAATTAATAAAAGCAAATGTTTCGTATTTTTCGACCAAAACCTCAACGCCATGTAAGTCTAGATAACTAAATTAAGCCTTTTATCCTATCCACTAATAAAAACTTTTAAAAAATAGGAGCCAACCCCCATGGATTCTAAGCCTCAAATAACAATTAATTGGGAAAGATTTAACTTATATTATGGTGACCCAATCACAGCAAAAAACCTTAACGCAACAGTGTCTCCTCCAAACACACCTGGCTATTTTTCTTACAGTATCACACAAGGAGATTTACTTCCAGTAGGTCCTAATACTGTCACGGCCACTTTCCACATGGCATCACATGAAGATGCTGGAAGTGAAAGTGATGCCTTTAGTCTTGTCAGTGGATTGAGTGATGAAACAGAATACCCATTATCAATAGTGGTTACCATTCGTCAAGCTAAAGTAAACCTCAAGTGGATTCAACCAAGAAATCTAAAATTTGGAGAATCGATAACTAAAGATCACTATAACGTTAAGCCCTCATTAAATATTCCAGGGGATCTCACATACAACCCGCCAATCGGATATTGTGTTTACACACCTGGAAAATTGGTCCTAGAATGTACATTCACACCACACGATCAAAAAAATTATGGCGTAACAGCAAATAAAAAAGAAATAACAGTTGAGAGACCTGATTTGATTGACATGAAAGATACCAAACTATCAGCCATGAATATGGTTAATTCTTCAGACAAGCATTTGTTACTCATTCAATGTCTCATCAATGAAGGGCAGCTTCAATTGTTTGAAAATCAAAGATCCGAAATTGTCAATGATTTGAGGACTGAAATTGATGAGCTGAGACAAGCATTACAAATTGAAAATAGAGCGTCAGCAGTTGTATTGGACTTGTTAAGAAACTTGAGAGCGAAAATTGTTGATGAGTTATCTGGTGAGGATCTCTCTGCAATCGAACGAAAATTTAAAGAAATCTTCAGAATGTTGTGTCCATTTGATATCAGAGAAACCTTGATTATGGTAAGAGAGGGCATGAAATCAGTTTTAGAAGTGGAGGGTAAGGATATTCTACTGTTTTTTGGCGGTACTGGTGCAGGAAAATCGACTATAATCAATGCTTTTGGTGGTGCGAGATTTTTTGTTGGAGACGACAATAAATTAATTTTGGACGAAGATTCTCTATCTCCACTATTAAGGCGAAAGAATGTGAAGATTGGCAATACTGCTGAATCTCAGACCCGTTATATCAATGCCATACCAATTATGGTTGGTGCAAATGAGATCAGTTTGACAGATTCTGCTGGAATTGGTGACACGCATGGACCAGAAGTCGACTTTGCAAGTGGCATTAGTTTAATTAAAGCTGTCAATGCGTGCCGCACAGTTCGCTTAGCAATTTGTATGAGCTTTATTGTTGATCCTAAGTATACAACTGTTGCAAAACTAATGAGAACTTTAGGTTCTATCTTACCTGATAATATAGGTGATTATGTGGATTATCTTAACTTTATCATAACTCGATTCAATGGCCCCAAAGAAAAGCAAGATAAGCTAATGGAAGAATACAACCGTATGGTTAATACATTAAAATGTCCAAATGATTCACAAGAAGAAATCAAACTTGCTTACTTAAGAAGTTATTCCAACATGAGAGTTCCTATTGCTGATCCCACTAATCCACAACTTTTGAGTGACATTTTAAACGAATTTTGCAGACGCCGTCCTATTTCTAATCCTAAAGAAGTATTTCGTTATTTCTTTTCCGCAGAATCTGAATCAGCATTGAAGTTGCAATTAAACATTATTATGACAATTGTTGAAAGCGGTTTGGAATCAAATACTGCTGAAGGTTACCAATTGATCAATTACAAACTGAATGAGTTGCAAGAGCTGGGAGATATTCTGAGTGATCAAGATGAAGGAAGTTCATATCATGTTATTAATGCAATTCAAATTTGTCAAAATAAAATTGAGCTTTTCTTTTTCAAATTACATAAATTTGCTGTTGAACCCTTGAGAAAAGCTATGGAAACTGGAAACAATTTGACTGTCCATGATTTGAATGCCTATTTAGAACATATGGAAAGGTTTCGAAACGCTAGTACTTACTTGCAAGAAAGACTTCTAACTTCAAAAACCATCCGTTACAGCGCTTTGGAACAAGAGCTTGTAAGTTTAGTCAAACAAGTTTCTGAAAATCTTATCCCTTCTTCAGAGATTGCTTCAGTAGAGTTGGCCAAAATTCATTTGATCGACTCTCACATGAGTCCTAAATTGAATGATTTTAAATCAGAATTATGGATTCTGACCAAAGAAGTATATGCTAAATGTAAACTTGCATTAGAAGCCAGTTGTAATGCTGCTAAACTGAAGTGTAAGAATGCTTGCATTCGATTTGATGAGTTAGTCATTACTAAAGAAGCTGTTCAAGAAGGAAACATTTTGATTGATGAATGGAATATTTTCGCAAAAGAATATGATACTGTGGTTCGTATTAAGGAATTACTCGACTCTGCACCAGCAATTGATGAAGAAATTCAACAAACACCTTTTGATATTACTGTTGATTTACATGCGAAATTTTCTGATCTTGTCGGGAAATACCTTACTCAATTACTCTCTGGCTCTTTGAGTTTGAATCAGAAATCATTCGGAGATAAGGATTACATCAAAGTTGGACGAGCATTGTTACTTATTGACTCATTGGATGATGGATCGTTAAAAGGTTATCATTTTATTGCTGAGTTTCATAGCAAGCAACGCAAGGCTGCAGTTGAAGAGGTTGCAAGATTTTTCGATAATTTATTATCATCATGTAAAAATGCTGTTTTGAATGGGAACTACGAGTTAGTATCACCCCTTCTGGATCAAATGGATCTAATTAAAAGTCTACCAAATGTCACCACTGTAGCTATTAATAATTCCACAATAATGGACAAATTCAGCAGTTTTCAAAGAATTTTGATTGATAAAGTACAAGAAATTGTTGAAGCTGCAAATACTACTTTACTAGAATTAACTTCAACGAATATTGTACCACCTACACCCGAGTTTAAACCCTCATTCGAGCCATACTCAATGGTTCGTAGTACATCATCAGGCGATAACCGATTTGCTCCACTTGGAAAGATTTTAGAAGGTTTAGAATACGCAAAAGATTGGACAAATATTGTTCCGATCGATACTTTAGAGTCATTGCAGTCAAGGTTGAAAAGAAATTTGAAATCTTATTTGAGGACTTGTTCTTCTAAATTGCTTCGAACTAATCTTCAAAAGTTATCAAATGCTAATAAATTAAGCCTTGCTAATGCTTATTTAAAAGATTTGAATAATTTAGCAGACGCTTTACAAGTTACAGAAAATCAATCAACTGCAGTTGGTACATTGAATTCCGTTTCTTCTTCTGCAGATTCAAGTGATGAATCACGTTCTATGGTATCAATCGGTTCAATTTTTCAAATTGAATTGTTCAAAATCAATAATGAAGTATCGTCATTGGTAAAGCAAGCCCTTCAATCAATTGAAACTGATGTCAAATTCAAAGTTGAATCAAAAGATAACTTTGGTAAATCAATTGATTTTAATTTGGTTGAGATTTCTCTCGTGTACATTCAGCAATGTCGCTTTAATTTCAATGAGATTGGCATACATGAACAAAGTCTAGTTGGAAATGGTTATGAATCCGTTGAAAGCATGGCTTTACGAATGCAAAATCACTGTAGTGACGTCTTGGATGCATTTAAGAAGAACATACACCAAGCTTTGAATGACGCGATTTCTGTGATATCAACTGGTGACACAATGTCAACTCCATCTAATTTTTCAGATCAAGTAGGAATCTTATTAAATGTAAAACAAGTTGCTGCAACAGAATTAAAAATTGAAAGTCATCCACTTCTTGTGAAATTATTCGAATCATCAGGAGAGAAAAGTATTAAAGATTTGATTCAACAATTTGTTTCTGTTCAAATCGGTAGATATAACTCACTTCAAACTGAAGCCGTTGCTTTACAAAAAGACTTCAGTCAACTTTTGACTCAAATTTGGATTTTAAATCCTCTTGATGAACAATTCTTAGCAATGCATACTTCATTCTTATCTCAACTACGTAAATATATGGGCGAAAGAAAGCAAAACATCATTGATTTTATTAATAATGGTTTGTATATTGAATTGTATGGAGCTTTGAGAAATGTCAGTAATGTTGAAGAGAAACAAATTTACATGGATATGCTAGTGGTATCACTTGCTCGAGTGAAGCAAGATATTATAAGCAATGAGAGCAAATTAATGAGAAATATTAGTCAATCAATTGATTTAATAAACCCAATTTTGTTGAAACTTCAAAATTTGGTGTATGTTTTGCAATCATTTTCTAGTGATGAAAAGATCTTGTCTTTAGGTTTACAACCATTTGTTATTAAGATTATCAAGTCTTTGATGAAGAAAATCTTTACTGAAATGGATCGTGGAATCGAAAAATTACGTGAATTTCAACTTGCTGAAGCAAATCAAATAATTATTGCATTGAATTCTTTTATTGATGATCCATTGATTCATAGCTTACTGTTAGAGCCTTTGTTAGAATGTGACAGTTTGCTAAGTGAATTAAATGCAAAATTTCAAGAACTGCAACACCATGCCGATTCAGCAATTGGTGAGTTACTCTCCCATTATGATTTCACGAGTGCAGACAATCTAACAATTCAACAAAAAGTACAACAAATTATTGATGCTTATTCACCTAAATTTTATTACGAATTACTTGGAGAAGATTTACGAAAGAGGGTAGTTAAAGTAAGTCATGGAGGAATGAATTTAATTAGCTTGCCATTGTGGGAGGCTATTTCCATTAAAATACTTGGACGTGTGGATGAATTATTTAAAATCAATGGTGATTCCCCTCTTACACAATTCGATTATGAGAAACAATTATGTGAGTCATTAATCAATGTTTCTACTGATGATATTGCTGCAAAGATCAGAACTAAATTAGATAAGCACGAGGAGACTATTGGTAAGTTAATGAAAACGGAATTGGAAAATTTAGTAAAATTGGAAAACATTTCTGCAAATGAAAATAATATTGATTTGCTTGCAGAAAAATGGAATACTTACTCTAAAATTCCTAATTGTCACGTTGATTTAATTAATTCTTTACAGAAAACAATCCAATCTAAATCCTCGACGATGCTTACTAATCTTACTATCATTTTCCAGTCGAACTCAAGTAATTTTAAAGATTATATTGTTCCATTATATGAATATCAAAGATGTTTATCATTATTCCCTGCTAATGTTATCAACCCAACTAATGATAATTCGTTCACACGTTATAAAAACAAGCTTTCAGAAATGGTTGCACAAGCCTGTGAAGTATTATGTAATGAATTCAAAAATACTTCTAAAATTGATTTATTAACATTTGGCTTGAATTTAATTCAAACGGCGACATTATCTTATCAACCTATATATCATAGTTTATATCAATCATTAAATATTGAGTATCAAACTGAAGGTCAAAATGGTAATGATCCTATTTCAGAAGTTATTAAAGAGCTTTATAAAATTATAATTCAAAATATTCGAGAAATTGATAGTTTATATTATGATAATTTGAAAAGTATTGGTAGTAATTCTATTAATTTGAATAAAGCAATTGATATTTTATATTCACATGATTCTCTATTGTCATCATTCCAATCTTATTTAAAGAAATCATCTGCTATTGCAAATGCTTATATTTCAAGAAATGATTTTGAATATATTGGAATTACTTCAATTATAAATCTTGGAAATAATCAGCAAAAATTTAAATTTTATAATGATAGATTAGTTGAACTATATGAAATGATCCAAAATGATTGTACTATTGTGAATACAAAGCAACTTGGGGTTCCATTACCAGGTGTCCGCGAAATTAAAGAGCTTTATTTATCAATTAAAGATAATTTAACAAATATTATTTTAAAAATGAATACATTCAATAATATGATATCATTCCCATCTTTACCTAATGGTCAAATTCATAAGCAACACAAATCAGAAATTGATGAATGGATTAAAAATCTTTTCATTAATCTTAATAATCAATATGAAAATATCAAAATTAATTGTGATAATGAAGTTAAGAAAATTCTCGAATGTGATAATATTGCACGAATGAATTTCGATTTTTTCCAAGAATTTAATACTTTATTTATTCATATTAATGCAATTAAAGATAATAATCTTGATAAAATTGCACCTTCAATTCTTTTCCAATCTGTTACAGAATATATCATATCAATTATTGACAAATTCAAAAATTATAGTAGAAATAATCTAGAAGAATTAAATGCTATTCATAATACAATAAAACAATCTCAAAATGATGTGAATAATGATATACAATTAAGAGAAAAATTCGTCATTCCACTTTATTATCAATTAATTAAACTTCAAATTTATTCTGATAATTTATTATTTTTAGAAGAATTAATACGAACATATGTAGAACAATATCTTATCTCATTAAAATCTTCAAGTGAAAAAGGAAGGAAAATATTAGGAATGTTAAGTGATATGTTAGAAAGAAATGAAAAAGATATTGATTCAAGTGGAGTTGGAAGGACAATTATGGAGACTTATTCTTGTTTTAAACAAATGTTAGATTTATTATTTTTTAATTTAACTGTTGCACAAGATATTGATTATGTTGTAAATAATTTGAAAACAAATGAAAAAGAAGGAAATCTTTATAATAAAGAAGAAATTAAGAAATATTATAGAACATGTCAAAGAATTATTGATGAAACTGTTTTAGCTCATAAATCAGGCTCAGTTGATGATTTGCAAGCTATTGTAGATGATATTAGGAAAACCACTAAATATTTTAAGCCTGATGGTATTCATAGAGAACAAAACACATTACCAGAAGTCATAGGTATGTCTCATCATATGTCATTCTAATGCTTACAAATTACTTATTATTATTATTATTATTATTATTAATATTATTATTATTATTATTATTATTATATCTATTTTATAAATAATGTATATATTTTCTAATGATTTATTTTATTCGATAACAACAAAAACAATTTCTTTAAATCAAATTGCTTAATTTATAAAAATGATATCTATTATTATAGGAAAAATATTTGCTTGTTGGACATTACAAGCAAGAGGTCAAATTGATGAGTTAGCAGTTGCTGATGAAGCAGGAAGAGTACAAGCTGAGTTTTATAAGAAACCTCATCCTGTCCAAGTAGTTGCTATATTCCAAATGCTTGGTTTGAATGGAAACACAACAGTAGCAAGAAACTTATTACGTGGGAATACTGATATTCCTAAGCCTGTTTTAGAATTTGTATCAAAAAATCCTTTAACAAATCATCTTGTTCAAGTGTTGACTGGAGAAGGGAAAAGTGTTGTTCAAGCAATTACTGCTATTATCTTCGCAATGTTTGGTTATAAAGTTAATTGTGCTTGTTATAGTAGCTTACTTACAAGACGTGATTATGACTCTTTTAGTCCATTATTTAAATTACTTGGAGTAGAAAAACAAATTTATTATGATACTTTCAATAATTTATGTGAATCAATTATTAAAGAAGATGGTGATGTCAGAGAAATGGTTCGTAATATTATATTTCCTACTAATAATAATACAGGTTTACCTGTTACAAAAGCTGAAAAGCTACCTCGTGTATTATTAATTGATGAAGTTGATGTTTTCTTTAAAGAAGATTTCTATGGTGAATTATATGTATCTACATTAAAATTAGAAGGGATCGAACAAATTGGAAATCTAACAGATTTAATTTGGAAACGAAGAAAAGATAATGATTTAAATATTGGATCAATTAAAACTACTCAAGAATATAAAGATGTATGTCAAGTGTTTAATAATCAATTAATCACATTGATCAATGAAGTGGTGAAAGATATGATATGTCATGCTCAAACATTTGATAAAATCCCTTATGAAATAAAAAATGATATGATTGGTTATAAACAACATGATGAAGTCGTAACTGATATTACTTATGGTTATAGAACATTATTCTCTTATTATCATGCTTATGAACAAGGTAGAATTACTCAAACTAGTTTAAATAATTTCAAAAAAATCCAATTAAAATGTGGTCGATTTTCATATGCGGAAATTCCAACAGAGAAATATTTCAAATATATTATGGGTGTTACAGGTACATTGAAATTAACACCATATGAAATGAATATATTACAATCAGAATTCAAAATTAAACGATTCTCTTATATGCCATCTGCTTATGGTGCATCAAAATTAAATAAACCAAAAGATGGAAAACGAAAAGTTTCTGATTCTAATTATATTCATGTTGTTAATGATGATCAATATTATAATATGATTTGTTTACAAATTAAAAATAATTTGGTTGGTAATAATAATACTAATTCAAGAGCTGTTTTAGTATTATTTGAAAATGCAGAATTAATTGAAAAGTTTCAAGAATCATCTGAATTTATTGAACAATTTGATATTGCAATACGTACAAAAGTCAATATTATTAAAGAAATTATGGATGAATCTGAGAAGAAAACAAATATTCGACGTGCAACAAATACAGGAAGAATAACATTCATGACAAAAGCATTTGGAAGAGGTGTTGATTTCTATTGTAAAGATGAAGTAGTTAATAATAATGATGGTACTGCAGTCATCCAAACGTTTCTTTCAGAGAATTTATCTGAAGAAATTCAAGTACGTGGACGTACTGCACGTCAAGGACAACATGGTTCATTTCATTTGATATTAAAAAGAGAGAATTTAGAAGTTTATCTCATTTCACCAGTTGATTTAGAAGGACTTACCGCTGATGAACTAATGAATTATTCAAGTAATCCAACACCTGAAGCTCTACCAACTACTTGGTTGAATAAAATCAAAGTTGATTTACAAGATTTGGAAGGGGTCACGACTGAAAAATTGAATACATATCGTAATAATGCAACTAAAGCCGCATGGTTGAATAAGATTCGAGTAACTCCAGAAGAGTTGGAAATCTTAGATGATAATGACCGAAAAGCAATCATACTTAATAATGCAGCTATGTTAATTTTAGAATCATTACTTGGTTCAAAACGTGACAAATATTATGAAACTACATACGGTAATAATCGTTCAGATGTTATTAAAGCAAGTGAAAAACATAAAGAATCAATTAAATTCTTAGATGCATTGCTTACAAATACAAATAATAAAAATCAAGTATTAATTGAGAAGTTTCTATTAGATTTAAATAAATCTGAACAAACTTTTGTTATGAGTAATACTGGTACATTAGTTCTCTTAGATGCAACAGTCTCAATGAAACATGCTATGAATAATGCAAAAAATAAAATTGAAGAAATGTTTACACGAGCCTATACTATTCTAGAAGATAATGGACTTTCAAAAGATGCTGTTTCAATGCAATTTGGTGTATATCGAAATTATAATAGTAATAATAATGATATTTTCTTAGTGTCACCTTGGGAAAATAATGCAGAAAACTTGAAATCATTTTTAAAACCTATTAATGTTGATGGTGGATGGGGTAATGAAGCAGTTGAAGTGGGTATATGGCATGCTGCTAATGAAGCTATTAAAGGATTAGTAAGTCAAGTGATATTAATTGGTGATGCTGCTGCTAATACACCTAAAGATATCGAGTCAAAAAGAGCATATATTTTCACACAAAATAAATTCGGTGGGAATGTGTATTGGAATAAATCAAAATATGCAAATGTGAAACATGTTGATGAAGAATTAAAGAGATTAATTACACCAAATGGAGATAAGATTCCTGTTCATACATTTTATATTAATGCACAAGATCCGGAACAATTTGGAAAAGTACAAGCATCTTTTTCTGATATTTCGAATAAAACAGGTGGTACATCATCATTATTAGATGTTAATTCTGCTAATGGTGGTGAATTATTAACGAATAGTATCACACGAGCTATTCTTAAGAATATTGGTGGTGATAAACTTGTAACACAATATAATATTAAGTTTGCACCAGAGCATTAGCTGGATTTATTATAATAAAAATAAATAAAAATAATTAATTTATGAACGAATGAAATGAGTTTTAGTATGTGAGGAGTATGAGGGGGGGGGGTAAGGTGGAAGGGGGTATTGTTGGTATTGTCTTAATATATTTAAACCTTTTGGAATAAATATATTTTCAGATTTTGGAACTTCTTAATTATTACGGTAATGGAGGAAAGAATAGACAAACAAAACAGATCCATTATTCTTTTATTATGATTATTATTATTGTGATTATGATTATTATTATTACTTTTATGATTATTATGATTATTATTGTGATTATTATTATTTTAATGATTATTATTATTATGATTATGATTATTATTGTGATTATTATTATTTTAATGATTATTATTATTATGATTATGATTATTATTGTGATTATTGTTATAATAATTATGATTTTAATTATGATGATTATGATAAAAATTGAGATGGCGAAATTATATATTTTTGATATGATAATTATGATAATTGTAGTTACAGTAGGTAATGTAAGTTTGATACAATTCGGAGTTCAAGTAAAATTGATTTTGACTTTTTTGTTTTTGGCAGATATGAGAACAATTCTCAAACATCTTCATTATAGTTATTTCGAAAGAAATGTCTTATGATATGATATGCCGTTACTGAATGAATTGAATGAATGAATGAGTGATAAGTTAAATAAATTTGTTTGGAATAATATTCTCTATTTTTTTTTTAAATTTATTTATAGTTTTGCAATTTTTAATAATAATAATTCAAAATTTCAGAACTAATACTATACTATACTATACTATACTATACTATACTATACTATACTATACTATACTATACTATACTATACTATACTAT
>VKHH01006886.1:0-14508 GCA_015144975.1 Epipyxis sp. PR26KG | reverse complement strand
TATTATTATTATTATTATTATTATTATTATTATTATTATTATTATTATTATTATTATTATTATTATTATATTCATTTCATAATAATAAACCTGTTATTTAATAAACTTGATGGATGGATGAAAACTTGTGTTTTATCCGATTGGACAAGTTTGATTTGTTGTGTTATTTCAATTTTCTTTTTTGATTTTTTGCCTGAAATTTTTGTTTTCTTTTGAGAATATTTTCCTAATCGAACAATCTGTGGATATAATCCTATAATAAAATTAATATGATAAGAAAACAAATGAAGAATCATAATTATTATGAAATTAATTTTTTTTTGAAAAAATCATCCATTCATTCATTGAATATATACCTGCACATAGTACACATCGAACAAGATTCATTTCATGTTGATCGATGAAATCATAATTTTCGTCTTTATTATTATTATTATTATTATTTTGAAATTGTGATAATATAAATCCAGCACTTTTCATATGATCTTTGAAATGCTCTCTTAATTTTTTCATATCCAGTAAAGTGACATGAGACAAGAAGTTATCTTTACAATACTGATATGCAGCGGAATTCCCTATGTTATGTTATGTCAATAATAATTATAAAAAGAAATTATATTCATAATAATAATGATAATAATACTATAAAACTTCGGCCCTCAAGCGAATAAAAATGGTGGCTGAAAGTGATCATGTGGTGACTCGACTCCAATCACACAGATGATGATAATTACAGCAATTATCAAAGGGTATTCATCATTTTGAGCTTAACAGTCACCTACGTACATGAACCAAAGTTCTTTCCCCAGTAAATGATAAAAAGGGACATACTGATTATCATACAACCAATTGATTGATATTTATGAAAATGGATCGGTGATTGTTGAACCGAGAAAAAGGAACCCATTTATGAAGGGATGGATAAGTTGTCACCATAATCATGATTTGAATCATATTCACCATTAATTTTCCTATCATCCGTAGTTCAGGGGGTCAATTTAAGTAGTGAGTGAGTAGTAAGTTGTAAAATAATGAGAAAAGAAATGGTAGCCATGAAGCAATTATAGGATTGAAGAACTTAGGAAAATAATAGTTTGAGAAACATGATTTATATGATATTTACCTTCACAATTCATGACTTTATTCCAACTATTATAAGCATTAACCACAGCCATGTGATCCGATAGAATACTTCCAACATCACCATAATTATAATAATATGATTTGAGTCGATTTGCTTCATTTCGAAGATCGTTAGGAGGATTAATAAATGGACTCTTTGATGCCAAATATGACACGATGGTTAAAGCAGGCTCCATACACTATTAACATTATCATAAACAAGTACCCCTTGTGAGAAAGAATTAATATTTCATTATTATTAACATGACGATATGGTTAATTATAAACTATTATTCTAACACACGTGTAGGAAGAGGGTAAACGGGTTAAGTCTACTTGTAACAAATTAACTTCAGACTTTTACATCATCAGTAATGAGCGATGACCGACCATATACTCAATATCATGTCGCCATGATATTTTCCAAATTAAATGAAGATCTAATTCTGATAATAAGACTATAAAAATCCTTTATAGGCATGTAGGATTGTTTCATTCGCATTCAATGAACGAAGTAATCACAGTTGGACAGAAAGATTTTATCATCGATTATTATGATACTAGCAGCAGGTCTACCTTCAAGGTGAAAACTTACCAAAAATATGAAATCTAAGCTATTATGGAATAGAGGCATGGATGGAGCTTAAACACGCCGATCCCGGTGATAATTTTACAAAATTATATATGATGATAATATTATGATACCTGTAATAATGAAGCATAAATTAGCATTTTTCCTAATCGAACATCAACAGGAATTCTCGCAAGATGATAACCTAATGCAGTCAAAGGCAAACTCTCAACTGGTAAGACTGCTTTAATCTCGAATAAGATTGTCAGTGAAGATACTATTTGTTGAATGGATGGAGGCTGAAGGCATTGAGATAAAAACTCTCTTGGGTCACCTAATTTGAGAAGCAATACCTAAAACGAAAATAAAAAAAATGACTGTATTAGTGTTATTAATAAGTTGACAACTCAGCATATAACTAAAATATCACAAAAAATTGATTCAACATTTTGGATTGTTTAGATTTATAAAAATAGTAATTATCCATATTAACTTAGTTGAATATTGGTGGATAATGTTATGTTTGAGTTTGATAAATCGAACATATAATAAATTATTATTATTATTGTTATTATTATTATTTTAACCAATTCAAAATAAATAATAATTTTTACAAATATAATAAATATTATTATAATTACTGTACTTGTAGTATCACATCTTCAAGAGGAATTCGTTGTATTTCTGGGATAGAATACTCTTGTACAACTGAACTATTGAAATAATCTTCAGTATACATACGCCAACAAACCCCTGCTTGAACACGTCCAGCACGACCTGCTCGTTGCCTTGCAGATGCTCGAGAAATGAACACCTCTTGTAATGATGATATATTTCCAATAGGATCATAAATCATTTCTTTCACAAATCCAGTATCAACTACATGTGTAACATCATCGACTGTAATGGAAGTTTCCGCTAAAATATAAAATAATATAATAATATGATTGATTGATAACTTAAATAATGTATTAATATAACGATGGATATTACCGATATTAGTAGCTAATACTACCTTCCATTCCCCAGGCTTAGTCGATTTGAATACTTTTCGTTGTTGTTCTGCAGGTAGCATACCATTCAAAGGCAATACCTTAAATCAAAAATTACAAAAAAAATAATTTTGAATAATAATTTAAATCATCCATCATGCATCAAATATTATGATTACCATCACTTTCATCTTTTGAATGATATCTCGTTGGCGAAGTGCACGACTGACTTTATCGATAGTATCTGCTCCACTTAGAAATACAAGAATAGCATTTCCTCGAGTTGGAATTGGTTCATTTTTATTTGATTTATTAGATTTAGCGATAGTGGTTGTTATGATTCGTACAACTAATTCTGCAACACTATCAGCATTAAATTGAGGAATAGCTGATGAGGATAATAAATTTTGGTTATCTAGAAAACCATGTAGTTAATAAAATATTAATAATAATAATAATAATAATAATAATAATAATAATAATAAATTTTTATCAAGTTTAAATAATAATATTATTATAAAATAATATTTGATTATGAAAATAAAAATACTCAGAGAAAACAGCTTGTAGTTTTATAAGATAATTCTAAAATGATATATTTATAGTTTACATATTTATGATATATTATTTTAATAAAATAATCATACTTGTTTTTTTATTATTATTATCTTTCATATTTCGATTTGAGAAATTATTTGCAATTTTTCCTCGTTCCACAGCAATGATTGCTTGCCCTCCAGCAATTAAAGTATTGACTTCTGGTAAGTACCGTATAGATACAGGAAAGGTTCTACCTTTAACGTATAATACTGGACAATTCGAAAAATATTCAGAAAATAAATTTTCTTGAAGTGTTGCACTCATCATTATCTGCATTTAGTATAAAATACACAAACAAATAATAATCAATAAACAGATTAAAAAAGTAACAATTATGATTACCAATTTTAGTTTAGGAAAATGCAACAATCGCGACTTTAAGATTGTTAATAAGAAATCTGTTTCAACCTAATTTAATCAATTAATGAACATAAATGATGATTTTAATTTCAAAATTAATAAACATATGAAATACCTGTCGCTCATGAACTTCATCTACCATAATATGTGAAACAGATGAAAGGAAATCAGGATTTTGTAGTTTTCGTAAAAGCACACCAGTAGTACAGAATAATAACCTTGTATTATTTGATGACCTATTCTCTAATCGTATCTGATAACCAACCATATCTCCAATATTACTTCGCTCAGTACTACTACGCTCAAAAGATACTCGCTCTGCAACAGAAATAGCAGCGATTCTTCTTGGTTGTGTACAAATAATCAAACATTCACTTCCTCTTCTTTCTTCAATCATTTCATCTAAAATAAAAGAAGGGAGTTGAGTTGTTTTGCCTGATCCGGTCTCTCCGGAAACAAGAGACACTTGATTCATTCGAATAGTATGTAGCATCTCATCTTTCAGAGAATAAATGGGAAGCTGTTTTCTTTGTTCTAATGTTTTATTATACAAAGGAGATGCTTGAATATTTTGTAACTCTTCCAAAAGTCGAATACTCTCATCATTATCAGTTCTCATTATTGGGATTGAAGCATGCACCTTCGAATATGCATCATCAATTCTCGCAGTTTTAGAATTTGTATCAGATTGATGGTTATGATCGATAGAGTCTACGAGCAAGTTATCATTATTTGTTTTCATATCAGTGATTTTTTCTTCTTCCCATAAGATTTCTCCGTCTTCGACTGAATTTAGAGCAAATGATACGCTATTAGGAGCCCAAATGACTTCTTCAATCCTTTCTTCTTGTTGAGGAGATGTCATGTCATCAAACACTTGGTCAGACAGAATCGGATTATCATCTTCTTTTTCATTATTTTCATCTTCACCATCATCTTCTTCATTGTCACAATGCAAATTCTATAACATTTTGAATCGTATCCATCAAATCCTATGAAATGTTATGTTTTCAAATGAACAAAAATTATTTATAAATTATTACTTTCAAATCGCCATCATCATCGCCATCATCATCATCATCATCACTATTTGAGATATCCTCGTCATTATCTTCGTCACTGTCATTTTCTATGCTATTAACAACATCTGAACCTAATTTTATATTTCTATTTGTATCAACATTGTACGATTTACTATTGTTTACTGATTGAGGAGAAGAATTCTTCTCAGGATTGAGATTGCTGATACAAGATTTATTCATACTATCAATAACAATATCATCAATTTCCACAATGTTAGCTTTCTCATTACTTTCCACTAGTTTAATTTTAACAACATTTAATTTATTTTGGTCTATCGGTGGGGAAACCACATTGGTATTATTCATCATTTTAGTAGCAGGTTTGTTGTTGCGGATTTCATAACATAAACGAATATTTGATCCATCTGGAATTGTTTGCAAATTCTCCTCATTCAATTGAAACGAGTAAG
Source organism: Epipyxis sp. PR26KG (assembly GCA_015144975.1). Taxonomy (NCBI): domain Eukaryota; class Chrysophyceae; order Chromulinales; family Dinobryaceae; genus Epipyxis; species Epipyxis sp. PR26KG. Next base: position 9,371 of record VKHH01006886.1, on the reverse strand, counting down.
ACAATTTGTTGTCATTTGATAGTACCGATAAATAGTTATATTTTTTCCCGACGTTATACTTTTGCCTTGACAATGTTAGTATCTCTTCCAATGGTGTTGTTCTTCCGATGACCATCAGCTTTGCTTTCATGTTAGAATAAGCAGAACCTTCGCAAAATAATGAAACTCTTACAGAGGTTAAAGAAGTAGATGTTGGCTTAATCGTAGTTACTTTAGATACGTTATCTTCACATGAAGGAGGTTTATATAGATTCAGAGGATTAGGTGGTAATGCTTCGACTTGATTGGCTACATTTCGGTTATCTCGTATAAGACCTTTGATCATGGCTTTCTTATTTTGCATTTCCAAATCATCTTGATTGTAATTCAAAGTGGCATCGATCGCTTTCATTAGATTAGATTTAGGAGGGGACTTCGCTATGTCATTCACCTTTATATTAAGCAAGGAAATGATTCGATCTTCATCTTCTTCTCGCATACTTATTATTGAGTAATGAGTAATTTCATTGCTGCCAACTTTATTTAATGGTGGTCTAAATGTTATTCCATCGGATATTTTCGATTGGTTATTACTCCTGTGTTTACTTACGTTTCTCTTATTCAAATCATTGTTACTATTAATTTTGCGGCTCATTCTCCTATAAATTACGTAGATTAATTTTCAAAGTTACTTTCTTATAGCTTTATTTACTGTTTAAAAAATAAAAATAAAAGTTCCTTGTAGCGATATAATTATAAAAAGTATATAAGTTTCAACCCCACCGGCAGAAATTGATATATATCTACTTCAGTTAATTGGTTTTCATATATTTTAAGCCCAAACATTAACAAAATATTCACTGTATTCCAATCAAAGAATTGATTTTATTAATAACTAGTTGGCATCTCTTCAAGATCGTACCTTTCAGTTTTCAGTCCATCACTTCAAGTCTGGAGTTTGAAGGTAAGTAAGAAGTTGGTTCTTCCAACAACCACTTATAGTTTAAATTCCTTTTTGGAAGAGATGCAGAACCAGGACGAACATGCTGCTGTGAATAAAACCAATAATGAGTTGAAGGAAAACAAACATTTGTGCGATAACTGCTATGCAGTGGGCAAGCATCGCTGTGGTGGATGTGGCATAGTATACTACTGTGGCCAAGAATGTCAAGCAAAACATTGGAAAAAAGGTCACAAATCGGCTTGTATAAATAAGAAATCAAAGAATATGAATAATTGTGGTTTATGTGGCAATACTAACGGTCGATTCGTGACGACGGAATGCTGTGGCAAAGTTATATGTGATACAGAAGATGATTATCAAATGTTTTCTTTCGAAAGAGTTGGTCATTCAGTGCGCCCGAAATCATCGTTACAATAGTATTTGTGCATTCCATTTCAATAACAATCATAAAGGTAAATGGAAAGATGTGTCGAGTCTTTTCATCCTTACGATTATGCCGTGAAAGCTGTATCTCAAAATAAGTCAGGCACAATATGGAGTTATAACTTTGATGATGGCAATGTTCGTACTGGCATAGATCCATCGGTGATCGATATGCCACAATGTTCGATGTGCAACACAGATTCAATACAACAGAAGAAACAACGAAGAAATTAATGATGAGAAAATATTTTAAATCACCTGTTTTATGCACAGAACATGGTGGAGTATTCGGAGAGATCAAAAGATTTGGGCAGAATATGAAATATGCAAGCATTCAACTCAATTAATCAACAAAAAGTTAATTATGATAATTTAAGCTTTAAATGAATATATTAAATAAAATTCTCACCATAGAATTTAGAATTAATTTGTTCTTCATGCACGTTGAAATTATTCTAAGTTACAATGAATTTATACATGTTCTTGTTACACAGTGGTCTTGACAATAAAAGTATCACTTGTTGTGTTTTCGGTAACCATCAACTTTGTTCTTTCGAGTTTATTATCGATACGTTATCTTCATATGAAAATGGAAGTTTATACAGATTCAGAGGATTAGGCGGTAATGCTTCGACTTGATTGTCTGTATAAGACCTTTGATCATGGCTTTCTTATTTTGCATTTCCAAATCATCTTGACTGTAATTCAAAGTGGCATCGATCACTTTCATTAGATTAGATTTAAGAGGGGACTTCGCTATGTCATTCACCTTTATATTAAGCAAGGAAATGATTCGATCTTCATCTTCTTCTCGCATACTTATTATTGAGTAATGAGTAATTTCACCTTTAACTTTATATCAACATTATTATATATAATACCGTTTTCTAAACCATCGAAATCATACCAGTAAAAGTATCCAAGCTTTCAGTGTCAGGAGATAAAGTAAACTATGAGTAGTATCAAATTATGAGCTGAATTGAAACAGTTTGAAGTAATGTAATTGATCCATATCTATATATATTGTTAAGATAATCGATTATGCAATGGATTATATGATTTAATACTCGCAATAATAGAGTTTAGTTAATACATATTTAAAGGATAATACCACAAATGACGTAGAATTTATATAATATTATGTCTATTGACAACTGTACAAGTGAAGACTTAATGTTGTGTACAGTAGTAATATATCCTCATACATATTAGTATAGATTTGACGCATAGCAGATAACAATATACAAGCACTATGTAGTTATTAGGAAGTAAGTGCTGATTATATATATATATTGCTGTTATTGCACAAAATGAATATTATTTACTTACTTAATATATGGATACGTTTCAATAAATTACGCAGTTTGATCAAAGAAATTGCTTTTGATAATAATAAGAATAATAAATACCGTAGTATAAACCAATCATCAAAAACTACTGATCCAGCAACATTTCCTCGCAATTTAAGTTGAGAGATTTTAACTTTTAGTGTGTAGAACTCACGACGATCCACAACAGCACTACAGCACCAGAGCAGAGCACTATATTCTGTCATCGTCAACTTCTCATTTTTCTTTTTTCATAATATAAAATTAGCTTGTATCAATCTAAAAAGCTGCTATAATCAATCTTACTTTTGCGATAATTTGTATACAGCTGTACAGCATCGTAGAAGACAATCATAATAATACATACTGTACTGTAAAATAATTAGACAACAACCGATATCATCAATTCAGTTTCAACTGTCTAGACTGCCTTGCCTGTAAAACTGAATAGTCTGTAATGAAATGTTTGTAATATAATTCTGTAAAGCAGTCTCAGGTTTGTAGAAATTACGATGAAAAACACCATCAAAATAATAATTTAAAAAACGGCACAAAAACGTAAAATACGAAAAAGAAGAAAAGAAGTTGCAGCAGTAGCAGATCGAAACAACAAATAAATAATAAGAAAGGAGCTGACTATATTGTTATTAATATTAACGTTTCAAGCAAATGGGATCTGAGCAATCGAGAGGTTTATCAGGGTCAGAGGCTGATCATTATGCCAGCTCAACAAATTTCACACGTGACGAAATTAAAGCACTTTGGTATCACTTCAAAACAATAAATTCTCAACATGACACCATAACAAGAGAGTGAGTTTCACAAGGCAACGAGCTATTCTTTCTATCATTACTTTTATTTTTTTATAAATTGTAGTGAATTCCAAGCTGCAATTTTATTCAAAGATTCTGCCCTTCTTGATAGAATATTTCAAGTCTTTGATATTGATAAAGATGATACGATTAGTTTTACCGAATATTGCTCTTGTCTATCTGCAATTTCAAGTAAAGCTTCAAAAGATGACAAAATCACATGTTAGTAACTTTTTGAAATTTCCTTTTGAGTATAATTTACCCTTTACGCTAACCTTTTACATACTCTAGTTTCTTTTCAAATCTATGATTTTGATGGAGATGGTTTAATAAGTATTGGAGACTTGACCGCTGTAGTTGTAGCGACTTTAAGAGAGCATAATATAGTGATATCAAGAGCGGATATTGATTATGTTGTACAAACAACAATGGAAGAAGCTGCTCCAAAAATTCCTGGGATGATTTCATTAGATGAGTAAGAAACATAATTATTACATGAACAAAATATATTCATCTTATTCTAATACTTTTATGTATTTAAACTCAGATATAAACTTATGGTTGTTAATCGACCTCATATGCTTGATCAATTAACCATCAACATTTCCAAGTACGTAGATTCTCATTTTTAACATTAATTTATCGTTCATTTTCTTATCATTTATATCATTATAGTATCATTGCTGAGTATAAAGCTAACAATTTAATTAACTTAACAACACCTCGAGACTTACCAAAAACACCGCGAGGTTATAAGGGATAGTAGGATGTCATTTAGTATGTGATAATAGCCATGGTAGTGAGGCATTATATGATATAAACCTTTTTAATTAGTTAAAAATAATAATAGAAATCATATTTAAATTCTTTATTTTTATGAAATATTCTACTATTTTTTCTACTTGAATTTATCTAGTTTTTTTATAGTATGGTTAAATAAGAATGTAAAGTGGACTTAACAACAACCATACTTATTGGAGCCTTTATTCGCAGTCAAAATTTGAAATAGTAACTTTTTGTTAAAGATAATAAACCCTTACTCATTGTAGTCAATCCTTCCCATTAACCTATAATTACACTTTATGTCTACAATAATAATGGTGTATCAAGTATCAAAGCAAATATTAATGAGTAAAATAAAATAAATATTAATTGTTCATATAAATTTTCAAATCTAATGAAATCATTTTTAGGAATTTCTAAAGATTTTGATTTCATAATTATATAATAGTTATAAATACAAATATTATTAATATCATCACTATACTTTTCCTTTGTTTGATACAGTATCGGGTATCAACTTTTGCTATTATAATATTAGTTTTTATGTCAAAACTGACATTGGCAAGTGTTGATAGTTTATTTACTTCCTCCGTTCCGTTTGACCCGGTGTACAGGTATTATACGGCTGTTTCTCAGTGGTAAACTGTTGTAAATCAGTAGATTATGTCATTTTCAAACGACGTATTCCATACGTTTATATTTATAGATGTTTTTGGCAGGAAATGACAGTTTTCCGACTAGAAAAAAACAGCCGTACAAAAAAAACGGTACATCGGGTCAAACGGAACGGAGGAAGTATTGTATTATATGGTACACTATTTTAATATTTTTGTATTTTGTTCATATGTAAATTTTATTGATAATAGATACTTGGAATTGATGAACCCTAAATTTCGATGTCAAAGGCATTAAATGGTGATAAAGTCAAATATTATAATATTATCACAATAAAATAATATCAATAATAACAAATATCAAATAATTATTTATTATATATGGTAAACTTAAAGTAGTATCATTATTTAAATTGTTTTTTGTATTGTTTAGGAAAAACTTCTCAAACTATAATAAAGAAAAAGATGATAATTTTATATTATTATAGAAGAATCATATTATTTTATAGTCAAAATATTTGACAATTTTTCGACACTATCTCGAGACATTTGTTGTGCAACTAAATGATTTTCAATTGCTTTTCTTTGGAAACCTTCTAAATGACTTGTACTCACTACACATGTCTCCATTGATCGTTGATCAATATCTTTCATTCTTGTTCGTAAAGCTAATTCTAAAGTTTTTAAACGCTTTGTACGACCTTCAATTAATTTATCTACAACTCCAGGTTGTTGTTCTGCTAAGCTTTGTTCAGCTGTATTTAATGAAAAAGCAAGAATATTTTGAACTTCTCTATAATAATTATTAAACAGAAAACAGAAAAAGTGTGAAAAAACATAATAAAAATAAAATAATAGTAAAATATAATACATTTTAAATGAAAAATATGGAAAAAAAATACATAAAATGAGATATAAGTTATATAATTTCCAAAAATGAAAAAATAAAGAAAATTATTATCCAATAATTACAATAAAATGATTAATAGAATAAAAAATAAATATAACCTTAAATGTTTATTTTCTGCAATAATTCGATCTCTTTCTAATACTAATTCACGTTCTTTAGCAACACGTACTAAATCCTTTATGTGTGCAATATGATTAATCGCTTTGATTTCTGCTTCATGAAAATCGTTGATTTCTTTTAATTCATTATTTGCTATATTCAATTTCTCTACTAATATTTCTTTTGTAATATGGAGTTGTTCGATACTCTTTGATATACTTGTCTCTACTCCAGTCGTTAATAAGTTATTATTATTATTATTATTATTATTATTATTATCGTTATTAATATTATTATTATCGTTATTATTATTTGAAGTAACTTTCATCAGTCGTTCTACTTCATTATTTGATATTACTAATTTATGATTTAATTCACTTAATGTTTTCTCATATAATTGTTTATCATTATATAATTGATTGACTCGATCACCATAAATATTAATTTCTTTGTTGAAATTAGTTATTATTTTTGTATTAATTTCTTTTATTATTTGTTTTTGTATTAATGTAGAATCTAATTCAAATTGAATTGCTTCAATCTTAATATTTGTTATATTTTGTTTTAAGTGTTGAATTTTATGATATAATCCATGAATACAACTTATAACATTATTATTATATGACACAGTCATACCTCCGCTATCAACTGATTGTGATACTAATATATTTTGTTTGGAGAATTTCTTCATAAGATTTTCTTGGCGATCTGGTGGTGTTAATTGAAGCAATAAATCAGTTTTTATTTTAGGAGAATTTGGCATATCAGGCAATAATTCATATGATAAATGAATGGATTTCTTCACTATTGAACTTGATAATTTTTCATTTTTCTCATTTAATTGAATTTGAATTAGGTTGTTATATTTCAAAAATAATTCTATTAAAGATGATGCCTACGAAAAACAAAAGTTAATATCATCAGATCATAAAAAAATGTTAACAAATTTGCTATAACAAATTAATTACAGAAAAATAGCATAAATTACAGTTTATAATAACATGAACTATCATTAATAGTTTGTTTACTCATCCTAGGACATCATATAATATCATAATAACATAAGAAAAATTAAATATAAACCAAAAACAGTTTTAAAAATCATCATAATTATATAATAAAATTTTATCATACTAACCGAGTTTTTTGGAGAAGGTAAAGAATTATGATCAATTATCTCAATTTTAGATATTTTCTCTATTATTAATACTCTTAAATCATCTGTTACTTCATTTTTAACTAATAATTTATTTTCCAAAGCAACAATTTTCAATTCTAATTCTAATATTTGCTTATTCAATAACACATCTAACTGATTCAAATCATTATTATCATTATTATTTATGATATCTGACTGAATTTTTTTGGAAATAGTTTGTATTTTTGGAGATGGTACATTTGGTTTATTTGCTGTTGGTTGAACAATTCTAATTTCAACTTTATTTTCGTGAACGTTATTATTATTATTATTATTATTATTATTATTATTATTATTATTGTAATTATTATTATTATTATTATTATTATTGTTATTATTATTATTGCTGTTGTTATTATTATTATTGTTATTATTGTTATTATTATTGCTGTTGTTATTATTATTAAGATATTTTTTATTCAGTTCTTCTAAATCAGATATTTTTGATTTTAAATTATCGATTTCTGTTATTAGAATAGGAATTTTAATTAAATCATTTTCTTTTAATTTAATTTGTTCTCTTAATATCCTTAATTCATCATTTAAATTTTGAATTTCTTTTTCTTTTTTCTCAATCATATTTAAACAATGAGAATGAATATCAGCTTTCTCATATTGTTGATTGTCATTATTCATTATTTTTTCATAATTATCAAAACTTTCAGATTCACTTCGTTTTTGAATAATTGTAACTCTTTGTGATTGAGTATACAAGTCTAATAACCGGTCTGTTACATGAAGATGAGTTGGAATAGAAAATAAATCAACACCAAATGATTTTCTTCTTTTTGGTCGTTCAGAATCTTTTTCATTCAATGGTAAGGTTTTTTGTAAAATAAATCGATCAAATTCTGTTATTTTTTCTAATAACTTCTCTAATATTACAACTTTCGAATTATTTATTTCAGTTAAATTTATTTTCGGAGAAGAGCTTCTGGTCGATTCGTTAGTTTTTATCATGACACGTAAACCAGCTACAAAGGGTGAATCAGATCCAACTAATTTTTGATCAGATACTTCTCCCATGCGATAACTTAAAACAGCTATATCTTGTTCGTACTTTGATAATTCCTACAATTAAAAACTAATAATTCATTTTCATGGTGTTAATATTGGAGTGAACTTTACCTCAATTGCTCTTGAAGTAACTGATTCTGGTTGAGATGATATACTTGTATGTCGAGGAGGGGCTCTTTGAGTCATTATTGGTAGCTAATTATGTGACAACTGCAAACAATAGATAATATGACTGCAATAATCGCATGTACTATGCATTAACTTGCTCACTTATACCTTTTATATTTTATACCTTTATATTTTTATATTTTATATTAATAGATTGATTGTAGATAACGTATCGATTTTATAGTAACTGTACAAAAACGAATTCGTTTCGTTTCAGCATCAATTTATGATTATCGATATACAGTATGTAGAGTATATGTACTCTAACTAACTAACAATTAAAATATTAAAATATAAAATACGTTGGAATGTTGGAATTGATATCATTTAAATTTAACTACATTACTAATACTGTATAAAGAGCATTTTCCATCTCTAACAGCAGCGGGAAGCTATGCTTTTGATATGATTTTTATTAAAATTATAACAAGTGTGTGTAAAAGTTTTTGCTGTGACTGATTCGCCAAAATCCGCTGGGCTGATCCAGAGCGGATAAAAATTCCAGCCTTTTTTGCGCTCGAACGGGCTCTTATTATATCATAATTACCGGATTACCCGTAATAAAAAAATTACTGTTCCTCCCTACACGACAGCTCCTTAATACACCTTAATTAAATTCAACTTTTACATTTTTATTGTCGTGAGTCTCGTGTAATTGCTATTAAATACTGTAAATAATACTATTTTAACGGTATTTTGGGATGAATGAATGAATTAACGGTTAATAAAGCATATAAAAAACAAAAAACTTTCATTACAGGTATATGGTAAAATTGGATGCGTATTCTTCAGCTCTTCAGCTTGATACTGTGACCTTCGAGTAGCTGGATTTGATATATAAGTTGGCGTAGGAAATGAGAAAGGATAAAAGGATAAAAAGAGGTACGAAATTTATTGATGATTGATGTTGTGATATTATTACCAAAATTACCGAAACAGTCGTCATGAAGTTCAGAAGTAGGCCGACAAGTTATAAAATGTAATTACAAGTTACAAGTAATGTAATTAGCTGTAATTTTGACCTTTCCCGTCCAGATAAACCATACCAAAATCATCCAGTCATGTGACAAGTTATG
>VKHH01006885.1:0-14516 GCA_015144975.1 Epipyxis sp. PR26KG | reverse complement strand
CTTGGAACTTTTATACATATACCATACAATTAATTATATTTTTATCTAAACATTTAATAATTCAATTATTATTCATAACATACTGTTCATTTGATGTCTATAGGGTAAAATACTATTGTTTTCAAGCAAATTTAAGTTCTATTTCGTGGTTGGAGTCGTTCTATGGCATGTATTTTGATGCTGAAAATGACCTTAATGTAATATTATAATAATATAATAAATATACCATATACCACAAGAAACTTTAACAGCACGTTGAAATCTTTTAAAACTTAAAGTTCCTCATGTCTGATTTATAATTTATGCATTTATCAATCAGATAAATTTTTTACATTTGATGATGAGCTGTTCTTGGATTAACAAACGACTCAAAATACTTTAAACCCAATTAATACTAATAACTATCAAAATTACTAGTTTCACTAAATAGTTTTTAATTAAATTAAAAAAGTTTATCATCATCATCATCAATCACTATTTATATTCATTATATAGCAATAAACAACATCATCATCATCATTATCATCAATGAACTACCAACAGCAGCAGCATGCAGCAGCAGTAGTTGTTATAAATTATATATATGGCTACTTATTAATAAAATCAGTTATTATATGGTAGGTCTTATGGTAATCAGCATTTTTATTGTTATTTATCTTGGACTTTATTAGTCATTCATTCCATGAATTTCAAAAGCTACATATACATTATTTATATAATTAAGTGGCGTCCATAATCCATCAACATACATTTGTTTATGAGCATTTAGAGCAGCATTTCTTCTCAATTGATTATTAGAGCGACGGGAGAATACATTTTCTCCTAATTGTCCTTCCGCTGCTGTAGTCTTTATAATTTCAGAATCTAGTTGACTTTGTTGTATTTGAGTGATAAACTTCCATAAAGTTGGCTTTTTGTCATTGAATTTAAGATTCATTTTGTTGTGCCAACCTTCCAATTGATTATTGGTACGTATATCATTGTCATTTAAATGAAATAAATTCCAAGGTATTACATTATTAATCATCCAAGTATCTTCAAAGTAATTAAGAAAAGCTCCTATTTGGGGAAAATCAACTACATTATGTACAATGTTTTCGTTAAATAACTCTGTCACAAGCAAATTATACATCAACATAACGTGTGAAATTCCGCCATTTGGTTGTTGCGCTGGATTCAGAAATCCAATCATGCTTATTTTACGAACAAATTCTTTTAAGCCATGTAAATTATTATTATATTGCTCCTAATATAATAATAATTATTATTAATATAATAAAAAATTGAAATAATTTATTATTATGTTATTACTATATTTCATAAAACCTGCATATGTAAAGAAAACAATTTACGTTTCACAGCTTGTAAGTGATGGAAAAAACAGGATTTAAAATTTTGTTCATTTTCAATATGAGGAAAGGATGCTGTTAATGCAGGCTGTTTATATATTTAATTTGTGCGTTAAAAGGCAATGCACAATAGGAATCATCTTCTTTTGCAATGTAATATGAATTGTAAAATATTGATAGAATATAGCTGGACAAATTTTAAACGTTCCATCCATAAACCAAGTTCCATTTGTTTAGAATGCCATCCTTAAAAAATTGTCAGATGCGAAAATTAGAATAAAACCATTTACAGGATGATTTGTTGGCTGTGCTGGTTGCACAACAAACGAAATTTTCTCTTGAAAAAAGTTAACTGGTGGGTGACCTTCTCTTTCTAGTGTATTTCTAAATGGTTCGGGTATAACCAAATCTGCAATATTGTTAGGTACTCATAATTTTCGTTCCCGTTGTAATTTATTGTAGGTAGATGCTAAACTTTGAGGTGGACCCAAGCAACCTAACTGAGCATCAGTCTTAATTGTTGGTAGGTCTCACGTAATGTTTGATTTATAGCAGGATCTGATGCAATTTTATTGAATACATTTTTAATTTTGGCTACTTCAAGTGATGTTACAGTTGTTGAACAGTACTGATTATGTTCATTTTTTAACTTCATTTCAATTGTAGGAGGTCCAAGTTCCTCCAAAGTTGCTTCATCATATGATCGAAACAAAGCATCTTGAAATTCTGGATAAGTGAACTTTCTAAGACAAGTACCTTTACATCCTTTTCCTTTGTTACTGCAAACAAAGTTTTCACTCATCGGTGCTCCATTGGAATATCTATTTTTTTTATTAGAATAATAAGTTTTGTTATTGTGTTCAAAGAGTTCATTGCCTCTTTTAGTTGTCAAAATAGTATTATTAATTCGCTCTTGTAGTTGTTGTATGTTATTATTATTATTTATTATAATTACTATTATTCAATAAAAAACAACAACCAATAACTGCTATAGAAATAAACTGGTTATGTAGTAAACAAAAGATGAACACATTGGCGGTAACCTGGGTCACACAGCGTAACCTGGTGAATGGCCAAATTTGGGTTTAAGCCAAATTCAAATCAAAGTTATGCTCAATGTTGGCGCTACAAGGGTCGATAGACTTAGAAAAAGAATTAATGATGGAACTGAACATGAATTGTTGGTACGCCATCCACCTTCACGCATTTGACATAGTCAACAATACAATATAATCCAATAATATGCTTTAATTTGATGTAATTAATATTAAAAATTTGAATTTTAATACACCACCCGCAAAGTTGTCAAATGAATGAAAACCACCCGCAAAACCACCCGCGAGTGAGCTTTTTTTTAAAAAAAACACCCGAATGTGAACCGGACTCGAGTTTTATAACTATATTTTGAGATTTAATTAATTAATTATTGTTGACCTCCTATAGTTTATGCGGTGTGTTCAGATCATCCAAGATTTTATTGTTGGTGAAAGTGTCGCATATACTTATACTATTCGAGGTAAAAAATTTCGTGGTAAAAAATTTCGAGGTAATTAAATTCGATTTACATATTTTCGATGTAATAATTATCGAGTCTAATATTTTCGAAGTTAAAACTTTCGTGAAATAAACATACCGTGTGTGATAAAAAGTTTTATTCTTCATTTTATTAATTAATAATTGCGTATTTACTGTAGCTGACTGAATAGGGATTTGGATTTGATTAACTTATTTGCAATTGCGTATCCCGTATACCAAATCTTTAAACTTCAAGCTCTAATTATTCAGAATGAATACTCGCAGTGGAGCTGATAGTGAAATAGTGCAGCAGCAGCCGCAATTGATCATAAGACTGAGAGATGAGAGTGAATCGAAGGCGGATAGCTCCAAAGCTGATTCTAAAGAACTCCCTCCGGCAGTACGCTGGTCAAATGACACAATAGACAATGAAAACTTAAATAAAAAAAAGTCCAAACGTAAGCATGCATCAACTTTGCAGTTTTATATGTGTTTTATTAAATCATTCTCCAGAATCTTTATATCCATCTTTCTTCCAACCAAATCAAATATCAATCAATCAATTCGTTATTGCTGTTAGCGCTGAATACCTAATTGAAAATGTTTGGATATTGAGTTTATGTTACTGTTCAATTATAATAATGATTATAAGTTAATGATTATGTACCGTAATGATTTATCAATAATAATAAACTGTAGGTTGTTGTATATATCACAAGCCTCGTGCATTTGGTGAAAGTGATTCAGATGAAAGTGATTCGGATACAGAAAAAGCTGCACAATCAGATAATCCAAAGCGTGTAAAACCATTTCAAAGGCATCATGCCTAAAACTGTTCTTGAAACAATTCTAATTTCATTTTTATCATTTTATTCAAATTTAATATTCACATCATTTCAATGCAGTTGAATTCAATTTAATTTTTAATTTTGTTAATAAATTGGATATAGCCCAAGTATGTGCGGGTTGTACAAGATAATAAAGGGGAATATCCATTTGATATGCATATATAATTAATGCTATGAATGATGTTATCGCCTATATTAATTTAAACGTCAGTTGCAAATTTATTCTATCTTTTCCTTAAATAGAATTGGTCCGTACGGCAATAGATACCACTATTTTATGAAATAATTTCATAAATGTAGATTACAACCATAGCAGCACTACTAATGACTAATTTACATGGCTATCGATGTAGCTCGGCCAAGGGAATGACTCTGTTATATTGGATACCAAACATGATATGATGTAGTAGATCAAAATGATGTTTGTCGCAATGCTTGTGCAAATATATGCTACAGTGTAACAACAACAATTACAAATATGACGCATGAAGCAAAAATCAAAAGATCATTAAAATTTAAAGCCACCTCAATTTAATATTTATTATATTTATATTATAACCTCAAAATAATTATTATAGTAGAGAAAATAAATATGTCAAGCTATCATTGAATTAATTCCGCTCTCCATATCCATTGGTATCATATCAACTAGTGATCCATTTCGAGGTCTTGTGACAGTAGATGATCTTCGTGGTCGTGTTCTAAGTCTATGTAAATTACCTCTTGATAATATAGGATTTATATCATCTGAATCGCGTTCAAAAATATTTTCATTATCATTGTTATGATCATTATTATTATTGTTATGATCATTTTCATGGTCATCTAATGTCGATAACCGAATACTTGGTGATCTTGATGTCCTACCTGATCTAAAATATTCGTCACTATTACTTTTGCTATCTTCCTCTTGCTCATCTATTGAAAGGAATAGTGGTAAATGATTACTATTATCTTCAGAACGGCTACTATGATTAAAGTGCGGATTTAATTTATTACTATTATTATTTGACAAAATCAAATGATTCGTTTTTATCCTTTCCAAACTAGGTCGTTTGTTAGGTTTGGTTGATTTAGATTCAGAAACTTCGCTAATATTTTCATTATTTATGACAGCACTGTTAACACTTTCCCGATCATTTTTATCATTCGATTCAATATGATAATAGTTACTATCATCTTTAGTTACTGAAATATCATCATTATTTTCGATTTTATGCAAATTATTCAGATTAATTTGATATAATGATTCGTTATCATGCATACTTCCATAATACCAACCATACCAATTCGATTGTAAATCATCCAATTGAATAGAATATGAATTTAAAAATAATCTGAATTTTCCAAATATTTCGCCGGTTGAAAATCCTATGAGAACGTATAAGAGATATCCTGAGAGGACACCTGAAAGTATTGAATATGTGAAAGGAATCAGTAATATTATGATAAAAGACGGAATTGAATCTCCATAAACATTCCATTTTATTCGACCAACATTTATGAATAATAACATCCCAACCAATAATAATAATGGTGATGTACCAGAAGGAGGAACAGTTGCAAATAATGGTCCAAAAAACAATGAAATAGCAAAAAAGAAACCGCAGATGAGAGTACTAAGACCTGTTCGTGCACCTGCTTTTATTCCAGCAGCACTTTCAGGTGATATTAATATTGGTGGACCATTAAAATAACCACTGAGAATTGTAGCTAGTCCACATATAATAAATAGCCAATTTCCTCGTGGTATAGATCCATCAATATTTGTTAATTCAGCTAAGTCACTTAATGACCGAGCTATTCCATTGAGTGTAATAATATATAAAAACGAAAGACTGCACAATAATTCAAATATATCATAATTTGTGACTATTAAAGAAAAAATGTTAATAAAAGGACTGGAAGATAGTGTTGGAATCGTTGTTACGACATGAGGAAATTTATTATTCCATATCCACCAAGTTATAGTGCCAAATAGCAAACCAAATATAAATGAACCTTTAATATGAAAGTGTAACGAGACTGCTATAATGACTAGTGATATAATCGCTATAATTATATCAGACGTTAGAGGTCCCATTGCTAGCAAAGTATATTGACCTCCAACCACTAATTTCAATTCAATAACACCAGCTAGTGCAGTAATTAATCCTATACCTGTTGCAGTTGATGCTTGTATACAATCAGGAATTAGTTTAGTTATTACTTTTGATATGGGTTTGCAAAAACCAATTAGAACCAAAACAATTCCAGATGCTATAACTGCAACATTTCCTATTCATTACAATACCATATCAATATTTAAAAATCGATATACTTTTGAAAAATATCATGCTTATAAATGATCTCAAAGAGGTTTTCATCAAGCAGCATTGTCACCTTGCTCAACTGTCATATTACGATTTCTTAAAGCAACTCCGAGATAAATCGATACACTGGTTGGTGGAGCGATAATAAACGGTAA
Organism: Epipyxis sp. PR26KG; assembly: GCA_015144975.1. Taxonomy (NCBI): domain Eukaryota; class Chrysophyceae; order Chromulinales; family Dinobryaceae; genus Epipyxis; species Epipyxis sp. PR26KG. Next base: position 8,337 of record VKHH01006885.1, on the reverse strand, counting down.
ATTGCAAATGTAGCTGGCGACAATACAACCAATAGCCGTAGTTAAAGCAACTACTTCGATTGATGATGTTGTATTATATCCAGCAATATGTAACTGTGATGGTACCACCGGAAGTACGTAACAGCATGAAATAAATTGTATATATCCACAATATATTTCCAAATATATATTGGTTCCTCGATCTTTAAGCTCGAATGACGCTTTTATCGATTTAATCCAAGGCTTTACGTAAGATTGCAGCATTTTTTTACAGTATTTTACTTACACAGTACACATTACAGTATACAGAATTATTATTAAGTTTGATGTATGCTGTTATGATAAAAATAAATGAATTAATAAAAATTAACGTTATGATAAATAATATTGGCACAACACTTCTATCATATCCGGATATTTCCAATTCCGGTATTCACTGTATGCGGGCAATCACTATGTGTTCATCAATTCATCCAACTATGCAAATCTTATGATTATTTTATTATGAACAAAACAACTGTTCGAGTTGATTGCATTGTTGATTATTTACCAATTAGTTTCAACTTTTAATTTAGTATTTAGCGTCTTGTTATATCAGTAGTCGTTTATTTAATATGGTTGCTTCAGCTGTGTTTATCACAGATACTAAAGGCAAAGTCATAATTTCAAGGAATTATCGAGGCGACATCCCAATGACTGTGGCTGATAGGTACTGTATATATATGAACGACGTCAATAGATTCGTGTGCAATTTAAATTTTTATTTTCAAATCTTGATTTTTATTTTTGTTTACACGCATCATTTATCTTTCAATATTTTTACAACACCTTGCACGTACACTTACAGCAAAAAGATTATTTATATAATAACTGTGAATTAAATTAAATTCATTTTACTTTCCTATAATAAATGCTTAACTGGTAAAATTTAATAGATTCTCCCTTTACATACAAGAAAAGGACGAAATGGAACTGCGTCCCGTATTTACAGATGAGGGTATAACATTTGTTTACATTAAGGTAAAGAAGATAATATTATTGTTTTGATATTTCCAATTAACATTTTCTTTTGTTATTCTAGTGTAACAATCTTTTGTTAATGGCAGTAACAAAGAGGAACTCAAATATTTCCCTGCTATTCTTTTATTTAAACAAGCTAACATCGGTATTAACAACAATAAAAATACTTAAAAATATGTGATTGTATATCTGAATCAACTTAATTGCAATTAATTTTAATCTAGGTTTTTAAAGATTATTTCGGTGAATTAGAAGAAGAAAGCATAAGAGATAATTTTGTGGTTGTTTACGAATTATTAGATGAAACAATGGATTTCGGATATCCTCAAACTTGTGAATCAAAGATTTTGAGAGAGTTAGTATTAATCTAAAGAAGCTTTCGCTAATTTATTTTTAATGTATTCATTTTATTTTAATTTTATGACTATAGAGTCGTCACCCAAGAAAGTAACAGACTTGAAGTTGCTCCTCGTCCACCGATTGCATTGACTAATGCTGTATCTTGGAGAACTGAGGGAATTAAACATCGTAAGAATGAGATATTCTTAGATGTTATCGAAAAACTTAACCTCTTGGTGTCTAGCAATGGTACTGTGCTTCATAGTGAGATAATGGGAAGTATCCAAATGAAGTCATTTTTATCAGGAATGCCAGAACTAAAGTTAGGTTTGAATGATAAGCTCATGTTTGAAGCGACAGGACGATCTACTGCAAGGGTAAAAGCAGTAGAACTTGAAGATATCAAATTTCATCAATGTGTTCGTTTGGCTAGATTTGAAAATGATCGTACAATCTCATTTATTCCACCTGATGGAGAGTTTGAGCTCATGTCTTATCGATTGAATACTCAAGTGAAACCATTAATTTGGGTTGAAGCAGTTGTTGAACCACATAGTCATTCAAGAATAGAATATATGATCAAAGCAAAATCTCAATTCAAAGCCAGATCTATCGCTAATAATGTTGAAATTATTATTCCTGTCCCAAGAGATGTTGATACGCCTTCCTTCAAAGCATCAATTGGAACAGTTGTATACTTTCCGGATAGAGATGCTATTGTATGGACCATCAAACAATTCACTGGAGCAAAGGAATATCTTATGCGAGCTCATTTCGGACTTCCATCTATCACTGCAGAGGAAGGAGGAGATCAGTGGAAGGCACCAATAGAAGTGAAATTCGAGATCCCTTATTTCACGGTGTCTGGGTTACAAGTAAGATATCTTAAGATCATTGAGAAATCCGGTTATCAAGCTTTGCCATGGGTCAGATACATCACTATGAATGGAAACTATCAACTCAGAATGAGTTAGAATAATCAAACCAGTTTAAGAGACGAATAGAAGTTGGAAATGTTTGGATTATTAATTTACACATTAACATTAGCATTAGTGTAAGCTGTTGTTACAAATGTGCACTATATCCTCATTAAATTTATAATATGAAGTTGTTACCCATCTAGTAAATAATCATTTTAAATATTTTGTAATAATGACAGGATTTCGCCCACTTGAATTCTTTTTTGTCGTTAAAAAATAAACTACTGGAACTCATTGATTTTTCTTGCCTTTATGAAAAACGAAATAAAATGCCTGATAATTCTTTTTATAATTAATGTTAAAATCATATGTCAAATTATACTATAATGTCTCAGGGGGCCACCCGAGACTATGTATAAACAGGCCGCGAGAGTACACTAACAACTTATCATAGACTAATTGTAATCAAAAACTGGGAATAATGAATGAGAGCTGTGGGAGCGTAAAAATTTATTTTCTCTTTTGAAGAGTCGCTGACAGCCAATCTAATCCCTCATAAAGACCGTCACCAGTTGTGGCGCAACAAGCTTGTATGTACCATTGTCTGTGGCGAAGAGTTTGTAAGCCGAGTTTGTCAGTCATTTCAGCGGCACTCATAGCGTTAGGTAAATCTTGTTTGTTAGCAAAAACCAAAAGGATAGAATCACGAAGTTCGTCTTCATTAAGCATTCTGTGTAATTCATCGCGAGCTACGAAAAAGAATGTAAAATTTATTTGTGAGAAGAAATGAATGGACGATTTTTGTTTATTTATTAGTACCAGCATCGATACGATCTCTGTCATTTGAATCCACAACGAAAATAAGCCCTTGGGTATTTTGGTAATAATGTCTCCACAATGGACGAATTTTATCCTGTGATAAAAATATAAATAGAAAAAGGTTATATTGCATAAAGGAATTATGACAACACTTTGCAACTTGATTGATACCTGTCCTCCGACATCCCATACAGTGAAGCTAATATTTTTATATTCTACAGTTTCAACATTGAATCCTATAAAAATTATTACCATTACGCGATAAAAATGAATGGACTATACGTAAAAAAGTGTATTTTTTTCTTACCGATTGTAGGAATAGTTGTTACAACTTCTCCTAATTTCAATTTGTATAAAATTGTGGTCTAAGTTAAAAGGAAAAGAAAAGTCGTTAGATAAAATTATAGAAATGATTTTTTGAATAAATAAATAAATGAGTTTGAAATAAAAACACTGACGCCTCCCATTTCTTGGGAAACCTTTCATTGCAAGTATTAAAATACTAGTAAATAATTAAAAATTAATAAGATATTAATCATTTCCAAAACAGCCATAATTTGCATATTTTTTAATGATGATTTCTCAGAGGACTCAATTCAAAACGAGCAATTTCAAATTTTACCTTTCCTGCTGCATCAAGACCAACCATCAAAATTCTCATTTCCTTTTTACCAAACATACGTTCCCAGATACGGGAAAAATGTAAACCCATTTTTTCTATCTATTGTTGATATGAATAAAGTGGGATATAATAATGTTCGATAGATCTGTTCACACGTGATGATGTAGGGGGCTTTCTTCGATGGGGGACGAAAAACGGACTATTACCAACGGTTCATTTTTTGAAGAACCACCCCTGTTTTTTGAAAACATATCTTGAATCGTCGCGAATTGATTGACCTTACTTTGAGCATTAAGCAATCCAAATGTTAGAAACAATCCTATTAAATCAAAATTGGAGATTAATTGGTAGATAATTTATCCTATTTGATGCTATGCTCTCCTACTGCATTAATCCCAGCCGTTAGGAAATTGTGGGAAGGAATTTAAATTTGTTGACAAAGTTTTTTCTATTTAAGGCTAAGATTACCCTACAAAGAGATCCCAAGTTGTTTTCAAAACGGTGTTATTATTGGTAGTCGAACTCTAAAATTGTTCTCATCTAAATCAGTGTTGTAATTTGTTGTATTAATTTTTTTTTCACTCCTTAAATGGAGGTTGGAAAAAAATGCACAAATAAGAATAACTTGTAAATCTTTCTTAAGTGTTGTGAAGATGAAAAGAAACCAAATTAATAAAATTCAAATTCATTAATTAATAAAATTCAAATTCATTAATTAATAAAATTCAAATTCATTAATTAATAAAATTAATGTGATCAATGATCAATCTTCCAGGATTACCAGGTGCGGTGCTCGATGAAATTGGAGGATAAAAATCTTCAATTAGTAACGTTTGAATTTCGTTAGAAAGCCTGAACTCTTCGCTTTCTGATGGATCAATCTCAACATTTTTATTCTCAAAATTATTTCTATTTAACTCAGATTCTTGCACATTTAAATTTTTCCCTGTTATTATAACAAAAGAATCAAATCGTTTTGAGAGATTTTTTCTTCGTATCTAAATTTTAAGAAAAACAAATTACGAATTATTAAAATCAGTCGAATTTATAAGAATTGAGACCAAAATAACAATTTTTTACCTCATCAAGAGCCACTTTGATTGCTGCAGCAGCCATTCCTTTATTAAACTTATGCAATTCCATTTCCAGTGATGGAAGATAGCTGTCATCACTCGTAGATAAATCATAAAAACTCTGACTATTTGCCCAATGTTGAATATGATTATTACTATACAAAGATTGATATAGTTCCGTTGCAAGATCAAGTCGTCCCAAACTTTAGAAAAGTAAATCAAAAATCTATAAAAATATATTATTATATATCAAAACAGTAATTCATATACCTATACAATAGAGAGAGTGAATCTCCAATAACTGCCATTGGAATAAAAACTCCTTCTCGCACTCCCCATGCCATAGAACCATAAGCTAATTGACTATCGTTAGCCTTTCGAGCAGTTCTCACAAGTTCTGCAATTGTAAATGTACTTGGTTTCCAAGCAACAGAAATCAAATTACTTAACTCATCATCATTTGAATTTGAAAAATCTTGATTATCATATGTTTCAACAGAAGATTCATAGTCACGCAGCATTGATGCAACAGTTTCACTTCTTTTGGACGATTTCCATAAAAATTTCATATCCACAAACTGTCTATTTTCATTCGTTGGATCATTTTCTTGTATAAATACATCATTAATTAAAGCATCAAAGCTGTCATCATTGTATTGTAATGAGCGTTTATCAAGTTTATTTTTTCGTGTCAAACTATTCTTGTTCATAAAATATGATTTAGACATCAATTCGAATATTTCCTTCACATTATCATATTGATTAACAATATTCAACATTCGAAGAAGAATATTAAAATGATTTGTTGTTAAAACATTTGATTTATATGATAATACAATACCATCATTTTGTAAAGGTAGATCACCCGATGTTTTGATATTAATACTCATATAATTTTTTATTAAATGAAAAGAATTATTTACCATAATTTGAGCTTGTTCCATATGTAATCCATCCGATATTTCTTCTAATTTTATTACTGTATTTTGAATCCCACTTAAGCAAGCATTGAGAGTATCTGATTGGCAATGATAATTCGGAAATAATTCCAAATGCATTTCACATGCTAATGGTGATTCATCGATACTAACTAAACTTTTGATCACTTTCTGACAAACACCATCATTCAACAGATTATTTGTTGATTTCACACTACTTCCATTTAAATAACGATATAATGTTTGAATTCCATAAAGTCTATCTTGATGCTTATCATGATTAGTTCGAATAATCTCAACACAGCTAGTCACAGCAACACTCAAAGCAAACTTATTCAATAAATACCCTGTCTCAAGCATAGCGTCTAATATTTTAATAGCTGAGCGATAATCCAAATTTTGATTCGCTTTTATTGCTGTATTTATAAAAACTGCTTCATCAGCAAGATTCAATCTAATAGCTCGTTGAAGAAGATGAAGTGCAGAATGAAGATCTTGTGTCGCACAGATTGAATTAGCAATCATATAGTTTGAAATAGAATTATCTGGTTCATTATCTGATAAGTCTAAGGAACGTTGAGGAATATCAGAAAATCTATATAGTCTAATAAGCAAAGCTTTCGTTCGTTCATCATGGACGATTCCTAACTGCTTCATTCTCGATAATACCTAAGCATGTGATGACATGTAATTAAAAAAAAGTAGAGTAAATTATTGAAGTTACCTTTGTTGCGCCCTTTGCATCATTTTTATTAACATAAAGCTTTAACAAACTATTAAAGGTAGTAATATCAGGTAAATATCCCCATTTATTCATTTCTTTCATCACTGCCATCGCTCCACCTATATCTCCCTTACTTGCACATCGATCTAATAAAGTATTAAAAGTGAATTCAGTAGGTTTTAATCCATACTGATTAATCAGTTTCAAAACATGTTCACAATCTTCAGCACTACCATGTTTACAAGCAACAGCAAGTAAGATATCCTAAAATATGATTGATTTAAAGGAGTTGGTCATAAAAGTTTCGTTAAATGTAAAATGATAATATAATAATTTTGATTCTCACCATAGTTTGAGATGTAGGAGAAATATTGTTTTGAAGCATCCATCGAAAAAATGATAAAGATTTTCCAACTGGAGAATTTATTTTGCCTTCGTCATGATTATAAAGAGAATAATCAACATACTTAAGAGTAGTCATTGCAGAATGGACTACTTTTTCACATTTTGGACCGAATAAAACTAATGCTTGATTTAATAAATCGAGTTGATAACTAAATGATCGACAATGACCAGCTGCTCTTACTCCACAAATAAACGAAATCAAGTCCATATTTACATTATTTGTTAACATTTTCTGAAATATTTCCATAGAATCATTATATCGCTTGTTCCTAATAACATACAAAAGCTATAAAATTAACTCAAAATCTAAAATAATAAAATGAAAATTAAGGATACAATTGGTTGATTTAAAATAAAGATCATATAAAAATATGAATACCTAATACAACTGCTCATAATTGAAGTCAATGTGACCATGTCTAGTTCTATTGAAGCATCATTCAATATTGAAAGGATATCTTTCGATATATTCCATCTACCATCCTTTCCCAATAAATGAATTGCTTTAGTTGTCAAGAGAATAACTTCATTTTTGGAAGCATCAGATTTTAATAATTCGTTGAAAAAATTCAATATTAGCGTACTATTTCTACTCTTCGTGATAGCATTAATTTTATCAAGTTTGTGAGTCATAGAAAAATGTGAGGTCTTATAATTATTTTCAAATGGAGCAGAAGACACAGAAGTCATTTCACAGCAAAGTTTCGTATCTTCTAAAATAAAATGTAAATCAAATTATAATCAAAAACAGACACTTACAACAGATTCAACCACAACAAAAAATTATTACACATTTAATACAACTATAAAACTAACCGGAGCTGTGGTGATGCATTGAATATAATGCTTTTATTCCAAAATAACTCAAGTCCAAATAGAAGTTCCGATTGGAGTTAGAAATAATATTTTCTTTGAATTTCATCAATCGTGGAATAAGTAGCTTGAATGTACACAAATGATGCATAGTCAGCATCAAATAGCAAATTGCAATCAATTTAACTCTGGCCATTGTCAATAAAACGTTTATGCTGAAAGTGAAGATATCAAACGATCGTTGTTAGGGTTCGTAATTCGTTGTAGTGTTCTACCATAACCTATAACACAGTAGTGAACACATTTTTAAAGTATTTCATTAGATGTGATGCACCAATTTACTTCAAGTCCACAAGTACTATTGATAACTTGATATACTTGATATTAGTTGATAGTCGATTTCCAAGTTAGTTACAGATTTCTGATTTCGGTAGTTGAAGTTTTAGTTGATAGTCATGTTTTCTTTGAAGATAAAGTATTGCTGTAACTCATTAGCTCACTGCTTTCGATTATACTCGCCAAATACAGTAATTGAGAAATTTTAATACCAAATTGGTGGTGGTTGCTTACGAACCAACCTTACCGGTTCACGGTTCTCGGGGGGATTAATTTCTTAAAGTGTGAAAAAATGTAATAATAAACCAAAAAATAAAAATATAGTAGGTATTATAGTATTGATGTTTTG
>VKHH01006884.1:0-14523 GCA_015144975.1 Epipyxis sp. PR26KG | reverse complement strand
CATCATCTCAACCCTTTCGAAGACCAAGTAGTCAACCCACGTTTCATCCTACAAATCAACCATCACGTCAACCATCTCGCCAACCTTCAAGTCAACCAAGTCGGAAACCATCTACTCAACCAACCTCGAGTCCTACAAGACAACCTTCTAGTCAACCCTCTTCTTATCCAACAAGTGCTCCTACTTCTTCTCCGTCAAAACATCCGAGTAATCAGCCATCTCGTCAACCATCTAGCCAACCTTCAAGTCAACCAAGTCGGAAACCATCTTCTCAACCAACTTCCATTCCTACAAGACAACCTTCTAGTCAACCCTCTTCATATCCAACAAGTGCTCCTACTTCTTCTCCGTCAAAACATCCGAGTAATCAACCATCCCGTCAACCATCTCGTCAGCCTTCACGTCAACCAAGTCGGAAACCATCTACTCAACCAACCTCGAGTCCTACAAGACATCCTAGTCAACAACCAGTTGGTGTTCCATCAAATCAACCTACGATGCAACCAAGTAGACAACCTACATGTTCTCCTACTTCTCAACCATCTCGTCAACCATCTTGTTTGCCAAGTATAATTCCATCCGTAAGTCCAACATCTCAACCAAGTCGACATCCATCCAGTCAACCATCGAGACAACCTTCATTTCAACCTTCTTGTGTACCCACAGTAAATCCAAGTAACCAACCATCCACATTACCATCCTCATCTCCAACGTCTGCACCATCTTGTCAACCATTGGTTGTACCTACATCGAGTCCTTCAAGACAACCTTCTAGTCAACCCTCTTCTTATCCAACAAGTGCTCCTACTTCTTCTCCGTCAAAACATCCGAGTAATCAGCCATCACGTCAACCATCTAGCCAACCTTCAAGTCAACCAAGTCGGAAACCATCTACTCAACCAACCTCGAGTCCTACAAGACAACCTTCTAGTCAACCCTCTTCATATCCAACAAGTGCTCCTACTTCTTCTCCGTCAAAACATCCGAGTAATCAGCCATCTCGTCAACCATCTAGCCAACCTTCACGTCAACCAAGTCGGAAACCATCTACTCAACCAACCTCGAGTCCTACAAGACATCCTAGTCAACAACCAGTTGGTGTTCCATCGAATCAACCTACGATGCAACCAAGTAGACAGCCATCATATCAACCTATGGTTTTCCCCTCCGCAGTTCCTTCTGTCAACCCAAGCAGTTTGCCTAGTTTCCATCCAACTGCCCATCCTTCAATACAACCATCTTTGCAACCATTCGGTTGCCCGTCTTCACAACCCTCAAGTATTCCAAGTACAATTCCGACCGTGTATCCTTCTTCATTCCCCAGTGTACAACCTTCAGCACAACCGCTTGTGCGTCCTTCAGCCAATCCAAGCAATTCACCATCAATTCAACCAACTATTTCTCCATTTAGTTTGCCTTCATATCAACCGACAGTTCAGCCTAGTGCAAGACCAACACTTCTACCTTCAAGCTATCCCAGTGCAACCCCTTCCATATCTCCTACTGTCAAGCCAAGTTGCTTTCCATCAATTAATCCTACCAATAGTCCCACTACTTCCCCATCAAACTTTCCTACTCAACAACCTTCTCACCAGCCGACAAAATTTCCATCCAGCAATCCCACGATTCAGCCAAGTAAAAGCCCAACATGTAGCCCCTCAAGTGATCCAACACGACAACCATCTACACAACCATCTTATTCGCCAAGCTCACAGCCATGTAGTCGTCCATCAAACCAACCAACTCGTCAACCATTTACTAGACCAACTTCTCAGCCATCCATTACACCGTCTACTTTCCCATCAACAAAACCAACTGTCAAGCCAACTTCCCAACCAATTCCACTCCCTACAATTCAACCTTCAAATCAACCATCATTTGCGCCTACAGTTGATCCGACTGGTAGCCCATCAATCCGACCTACAATTAGTCCATCAGCCAAACCTTCTAGATACCCATCAGTTCAACCCAGTTTGTTTCCTTCTACAAATCCTACCTGTTTTCCATCAGTTAACCCTACTTTGCAACCTTTCAATAATCCCACCGCTTTACCTACCTTACGACCCTCCATTCAACCAACTCAACAGCCTTCTATTCAACCCAGCACAATTCCTTCGATTCAACCATCCCAGCAACCCTATGGTGATCCAACATGTCAGCCTTCTTCGTGTCCTACGTACAATCCAATTTGTAGTCCGACGTTTGCACCATCCGGTCAACCAAGTATCACTCCGTCTGGCTCTCCCTCAATATCACCAACATCGATTCCCTCCTCTTATCCTACCGGTTATCCAATTGCTAAAGGTCTAGTTAAAACGAGGCGTCCATCTAGATATCCCACACCTATTCCAACCCAAGATGCAGGAACATTGTTGAATTCATGGAAAGTGAAACAAATTGATATGCAAAATAATATTACGCGTTTAGCAGCTGATAAATCACAAACTTCTTATTTTTACAGCGAATTGTCGTTTGACAGTTCACTCGTTAACAGTGGTTGTACAACCTGGTCAAATTATGTAACTGCAGACTTGATATCTCCAATACTGTTAATGAACCTTAAAGCAATAGAAATCAGTTTTTTATCGCATTATAGTGTCGCTAGAATAGTATCAATTGCGTGTAACAACACAGTCGATGCTTTGAAAATAGCGAGCAATCTACTTTCTCCTACAAACTCATCGCAGACCGTTGTGTGTTCGGGAAATGCTTGGACAGTTAAGAGTTGCGGATCTTATTTCATCCCTTCTTTGTGTATTAATTGCACAAATCCTTGTTCGATTACATCAATTAGAGCTGATTCGTATATGTTCAATCCTTGCGATACAAGTGATGGTAGAAGCAGCTCTATTTATGTATCCTCAATCCGATTATTTGCAATGAATTTTATTGGCGATAGTAATTATCCGAAAATCATAAATGTTTCAACTATTGCAGAAGTAGATACTATTACATTAACTATAAAATTATCTGGTGAAGGTACTGTATATTGTGGAGCATTTGATCTGACACAAATTCCCTCAAATCGATATCAAATTATCATTCAAAATACTGCATATTTGGTAAATAAATTACCTTTGACTGCAAATGTTACAATCAACCAACTGAATCCTAGCTCATTATATTCAATATATTGTATCACGGAAAGTCCGCTTGGAATCTTTATGAGCATGGATGAAGCCCTACGCAATGGTGTGGTGGTTTCAACGAAATGCTGTAAAGTAATCTCCATTTCGCTCAGTTCTTATTATTTTCAGCAAAATCAAAGCTATTTTAATGCTGTCACTTTACGTGTGAATGACCAATCGATTCCAAAATCAAATCTTCAACTATCCCTTTATTCACAAACACAACAAGATGAACGAATATCTTCATTTACTCCATTAAGTCCAGGGACTCTAAATTTCGCAAATAAAACATTCCGATCTTCTTCCTTTGGAATTTTGAATACATATCGTGTTGGTTTTAATTTTCTAAATGTTTCAATTGAACCAGAAAATACTAATTATTATACAAAGTACGAAATTGATTTCAAATCAAGTGCAAAATATAAAGTACTAAGTCAGTATGAGATCCCTGATGTCCCAATTGCCAATTCAGCTGTTTTATCTAGCGATGGAACTAGTGTAGTAGTTACATACGATTCAGCTACTAATAAAGCTGGTGTATCATCGACCACTTTCTTGTGTTCTGAATTGTTAGTGTTCATTCCTGTCACTCGATTATGTCGATGGATAGATGATAAATCATTTGGTTTTGAACTTGGTCAAAGTCCTAATGTGTTTCCTGGAGATCTCATTCAACTGAGAGGCGCAAGAGTAAAGGCTAAATGCATTTCAAATTTGAATTGTTCGTTTTGGAACACAACAGTTGCTACTAATTTAACAATTAGTTATGATGAATTGAATGGGATTTCTCCAAAAGTTTCTATTAATTCTGCTAGTATGATAACTGAAAGCAACCCTCTCATAATTGATATTTCATCAACTACAGGCCTTGGAAATAGGCCATGGACGAATATAACATTTTTTGTGAATGGGAATTTTAACAATTCTATTCCGCACAAGATTGAAGAGTTTTTGAATGCTCAAGTTGATTTTTCAAATCCAATAATTATACCATCTAATTATGTATTCGAAGGTTATCTAACAATTATTTGTGAAATTTGTAACTTTGTGAAAAGATGTGGTCAATCAAGTCGAACTATTATCATCATTAAGGATGTCATACCTGTAGTGTATATTTCAGGGAGTCTTATCCGAACTGTAAAGCGGAGCGACTCAATTCGGCTAATTGCAGATGCCTTTATTTCTGACAACAGCTCAGAATATGATTATTATTCTGTGTCAAGAATAAATTTAGTGTACACATGGTCATTGCAACTTTTATCCGGTGATTTTCCAGTTCAATCAGAATTGGTGTCAATATCAAAGCGCAATAATATTTTTCAACTTCCGAGCTATTCTTTAGCAGCGAACAGCCTGTATGAAGTGTCGTTGAATGTGTTGTATTTACCAAATTATAGAGCATCTAAGATTTCGGTCCAGGTCCTGGTAGAAAAGGCTGCAGTTGTTGCGGTGATAGAAGGCGGAAACCATCGATTTGTTAGATTGGGTGATAATATAACTCTGGATGCATCATTTAGTATTGACAAGGAAACCGGTAGTGGCCACCTATTGAGCTACATTTGGGAGTGTGAGTTAGTGGTGCCAGTGATCAACTCATCTCTGTGCACGTTAGACTATGCTGAAAGTAATTCGCGATCAAGTGTTATAAAACTATTTGCTTATTCTGATTTGTTCATCAACACTACTGCCCAATTATCTGTAACGGTTTATGATTCATCTAGATCATCAACTATAGCAATTTATGTGTCTATAATCAGTTCAGAATCACCCGTTGTTATCATTTCTAACTCTTTTGTTGACAAGTTCAATTCTGCCCAACAGTTGCAATTAGTTGGAGAGGTTGATACTAAAGTTTACGGAACTGCTGTATGGTCGATAAACGACACAACAATCGATCTTAATTTATTTTCGTTAACTCCTGTGACCCATTCATTATCTCAACGTTCATCAATTAATTTGGTTTTAGTAGAATCTTCTCTACTTGATAACTCATATTACCAACTTACTTTATCTTTTCAGCTTACAAATGGTGAATCATCGATAACATCTATTATCATAAGAACTAATGATATTCCTAAACCTGGAAAATTTATTATATCTCCCTCTTCCGGTGTGGAGTTAAGTACTACTTTCCGGTTCTCTGCTCAATATTGGGTTGATGAAGATCTTCCGCTCACGTATAGTTTCGGTTTCTATAATTCTCTATCACCGTTAAATGAAATTTCAGAGCTACAACCAATAAAATCTCGATCAGAATCATCGATGGTAGCATCTAAATTACCTGGTGGATATTCAAATAATATGACTTTAATTTGTGCAGTTACTGTTTATGATAGTTTGGACGGATATTCGTTACTAACAGACAATGTTCAAGTAAAGAGAAACTTTAGCGGTACGTTGAACATATCATTATTGCATGGGTTTTTCTCACAATCTTTGAATAGAGGAGGGCAGGACACTGTACAACAAATGATATCAATCGGTAGTTCTATCATCAATTTTCGTTTATGCTCAAACGCCCCAAACTGTTCGACTTTAAATCGAAATAGTTGTATGAAAGTTACGGATACATGCGGAGATTGCTTAGCTGGATTCATTGGTGAATCAGGGAATCATAATAGTAAATGCTACAACATATCGAATAATTTGAATACTAATAATTCTAACAGAGCGAGACATTTAATAACAAGTTCAGTTAATAAATCTTGTATAAATGATACAGATTGTGGAATATTTGAATCATGCAATGTAATGTCTAAATACTGCTCGCCTCAAAATAAATCATGTGTGAATGATTGTAATGGTCATGGCGAATGTTACTTCATCTCTTCATCATTTGAGTTAGGTTCATACTTATCTCATTCAAACTTAAGTAAATATTCAGAATGTGGCATCGCTGATACAGCTTGTCAAGCATGGTGTGTTTGTGAAGACCAGTTTGGAGGAGATTCTTGTGAATATGACAAACATTATTTAGCATCATTGCAATCAACTCGTTTGTTTCTAATTGACCAATTTTTTAATTATTCTTCATCATTAGATTATTCGACTGATAGTATTATTAATTCTATTTCGACGATTAATTCACTTGCAAATAGCATCGTGAGTGACGAACTACCTTATGCTTCGATATCATTACTACAATCTTCCATCGAAAATCTTATAAATAATATCCAACTATTAAATTCAAATTCTTCAACTTCCTCTTCATGGATCACTGAAGTCATGTTACAACCACTCATAGATGTGATTGATTCGAATATCAGAGTTGCTCTTCGATCGTTGAACGAGACATTCATATCATCAGACTATTCAAATAGTTCAACAGAATTAAAATCAATATTTTCAAGTCAGATCAAATTAGTTTTACGCTTAAATGAGTATGTTATGTCAAAAAGATTGCAAGGTCAAACGGAAGTCACTAATATTTTAAGCTCATTTAGGATGGTCTCATTATCACCGAATCTTCTTACACAACATGAGAATATATCTTATTTCATTTATTCTCCTATCTCTTCCCTTGAATCAATCGATAAGAACATGAGTTACCCTATGCTCACTATTGACATAAATGATGGAATCATATCATCTCATAGCGGTGAGATGAAAATGTCAGTGCTATTTATTACTTCCAATCGAATAGCATCAACCATGGAAAGTTTAACGGATCCTATAATCATACAATTAGATGACAGCGATAACAGTTGTGTCAATAATAATGGAAATGGTTGTAGTTTTAAGTTTGATGTTTTCAATACAAAAAGACAATCATATCAAAATTTCTCTTCATTGACCTCATTATCTCATGGTTTAATATGTGAGAAAGATAGCAATGCTTCACTGGATTTCACTTGCCCTGGCGAGTCATTTAATATAATTCATACTTTGAATTGTAATGAAAGCTTTATTGGTACAATTAATGCGACATGTAATAAGGTACATTCTTATCCACAATGCAAACTGGATTCTCCTTATATCAACAGTGACCAGATTGACAATTCATGCACTACCAAATCATATTCTAGTGAGAGGACAGAATGTAAGTGTTCTATTCAATCAGATAATTTTGGAAATGGAATTAATCGCTTTCGATCCTTATCTGAATTTATTGTAACACCTCAAGTGCTTGAAGATCACTTATTTCATCGTAAACTTTCATCCACTTCATCAAAAATCATAGAAATGACAACTTCTTCTCAATACACTCAGAGTGGCGTTGTTATCAAATACTACGAACCAAAGGTTGATCAACAAGTATCTTCAAATGGAATAACATTTATACAAGCCATTTCTAAATACCGTATAGCGGTTGCGATTGCTCTTTTCCTCTTTATGTGTTTTATTTGTGTGATATGCTTCTATTTTAATGAGTTTGTGGGTATTATCAAAGATGCGGAGAGGAAGAAGAAAAGATGGCGTGCTAATCTTTACATACAAAGTGATGATAGGAATGATAATAGTGATGAGGTTAGACAGACTGCAACAGTTCTAAGCAAACGCAATAAAATAGAAACAAGTTTTGAGCAAGTGATGATTTTACGTTCTGAGATTCGTGATTTACAAAATATGAACTTAACTCTTCGGCATTCTCTCCAGCTTCCAGCATCAGCATTGGAACGGAATGTAAAACAAGCGATGAATTCATCATTTTCTGATAATGTTGAATGGATCTCATCCGATTTGAAGATTTTAGAAAAATGCCGAGATGAATTAGTGGATGAAAACGATAAATTATCTCAATGCAAAGGTGTCATAACACCAGAAGATATTGCTGGAATTACTGGTAGAGGGATTGGTGCACCGTCCATTAATCGATTCAATAGTTACAATAATTATAATAATAATAATGGTACTAATAATTATGGTTCTGAGAATAATGATTCGTTTAAGAAATCATCAAAAAAATCAACTAAAGAGTCTTTGCTAAACTATGTGAAATCATTATTTTCCAAAACATTTGATGCACGAGACGATGATGAACATGAGAATACTTTAGTTAATGCTTATTCCTATGATAGTATTTATGGGAAAAACTCACAATCAAGTTTTGCTAATGATTTCCGAGGATTAAGCAAGCGTTTGAAATCATCTGAGCAAAAACAATTACAAATGATTCAGCGAAGAGATACTTTCAAATCAGATAAAAGTGAGAGTTTGACAAACTATTCTCATTCTCATTCTATTGATTTATTTGAAGAAGAATCGGAAAAAGAAATAGAAGCATTATTATCATTAAAAGTTGCAATGGAAAAGTTTGAAACAATTATATTATCAAATAAATATGAAGAAAATGAATCAAATCAAATGATTGGAAATGGAATTAAGGTTGTTTCAAAAGATTATTATGATGTAAAAGTTATGAATAATAATAATAATAATGTTGATAAAACTATTATTAGTGTTGATAATAATAATTTTTCTGAAAGTTATGATGATAATGATCATAATAAAGATCAAAACAAATCATATCGTGTTAATATTATGAACAATCATGATAATATCCATGATAGTAGTGATGAAGAGAAAGACTCATTATTTATTAAAATCGACGATAATCATAATCATAGTAATATAATGCAGAGTACTTCTTCCGAATCGTCTCATCATCATACTCCACAGAATCAAGAACTGCAATCACAGCATGTAATAGCTTCTCCTAAGGTAGTGAATCCTACACTTCTTGCTATTCAAAAGAATAAAAATAAATCAAATGAATATTCAATAATCAGAAATAATAATAATAATAATAATAATAATAATAACCGTTTGCTTTTGAGTAGCAGTTTTGATTCTTCCATCATCAATAATAATAATAATAGTAACAACAACAGCAATAATAGTATCATGGAAGCTATTCATTCGGATATGATTTATAAAATTGATTCAGGTGATATTTCAGCATCTATACCTCGCCCAGTAGTGTCAGCTCCTCGTGTGGTTAATCCGCATTTGATAAAAAAAATCAATAATAATAATAATAATAATAATAATAATAATAATAATAATAATAATAATAATAATAATAATCTATCTCAAGCTAATAGAAGAAATATGACTGGCGATCTCGCCATAACAAAGGATTATCGATCGAAAAATTATGATACTTACAATAGCAAAAGTAATGTTGGTGATATTCCACCTAACAGAATTATATTTAAAACAAGGGATGTGAAGAGTGACTTCAATGACCAGTTATATTCTCCTAACAATGACTCTGCAGTGAATGAGGCTACGGTAAATTTGAAAATGAATGATGTAATGAACTCTCTACCCGTGACTCCAACTTCTCATAAAGAAAGCGAAACGACCAGAAATCAAAATAATAAAATTGTATCTACTCCACGGATTGTTAATCCTTCATTACACTCCTTACAAAAGAATGAAATTATGAAAAATAAAAATCATAATAATTCGAATCAGAAAAAATTTAATCCTACATTAAATAATACAAATAATCTCAAAACGCAAAATTACAATAATAAAACAAATCTTGATAATATCTTAGTACCTGAATCTCAGCCACAAGTAGAGCCTCAGATAATCTCCGGTCCTCTAGGAAGAACAATCCTTTCTTCACCACGAGTATTTAATCCTCAATTAATCAAGAAGACAAACAATTCATATAATTCACAATCAAAAATTACATCACCAAAAAATAAACCATCTCTTATGCTCTCAGACATTGACCAACTTCCTTATGAAAGCTTATCATCATCTCAATCATTTTCACCGAAAAATATCAAAGATAATAATAACAATAATAATAATAATAACAATAATAATAATAATAATAATAACAATAATAATAATAATAACAATAATAATAATAATAATAAGAATAATAATAACAATAATAACAATGATTATAATAATAATAATAATAATAATAATAATAATAACAATAATAACAATGATTATAATACTACATCATCATCATCACTTACTCAAAATCCTATCATTGCTACCCCTGTGTCATCCAGAAACACCACCCCCCGGAGTAATCGTACATTGCAACAAGATATTTTAAGCACTCTTCAACACAGGACAGAAGCACTTGCATTATCATTTAATTATGTCACACCATCTAATATTAATGATCCTGATGATAATAAATGACAATAATGACGATAAATAATAATAATAATAATAACAATAATATTAATAATAATAATAACAATAATAATAATAATAATAATAATAACAATAACAACAACAATAATGTTATAATCAGAGTAATAATAATAAGAAATGGTTAGAGCATAATAATCGGGAGTTATGCAGCAATAACATTTTTATTTGTCATGTATAGTATGATATGTACATATGTGTGTCATTCAAATTTTTGAATTTTATTTGTGATTTGTGATTTTAATTCAAAATGATCACAAGTTCATAATATACTTTATGCTGTAAATAATATGTGTTTCATTTTGTTAATAAATTCATTTATTACACAATCCCTTGTTATGATTATGAAGTGTGATCATAGCAAAAAAATTAATTGTTATATAATGTAAATAATAATAATAATAATATTTTTATTCACCAAACTTAACTTGTTATAACCGGTAATGTAACTAAGAGTTGCTGGTGTTTGTTTGTGTTGTTTGATTCAATAATAATTTTTATTATAAAGATTAATTATAATTGTGATTCAATTCATCTAACTGACTTCACAATTTCCTTACAGCATAACCATACATTGTAATTAATATATATTAACTCAAAAAGAATAAATAATTCACAAACATTTCCGAATCATTGTTTTTATAAGTAATCAAAAGATTTTATTGGTAATAATTTCTTGAGATATATTATTTCAAATAATAATATTTTAAAGTAGTTTTCTTTGGTGAGTTTGTGATATATATTTTGACTATAAGAAAGTCTAGAAAACATGATTTTTATTATCAAAAATCAAAGGTATAATGAGTCTTTATTATTACATATTCTAATACAATCATACAATCATACAACTATAGAATAATATTTGATATATTAGAAATATGCAGAGGGGTTAGAATGGTCTAAGTAATAACAGTTAAGATCAAAAATAATGACTTGATTAATCAACAACCTAGATGAATGATGAATGATGGATGATGAACTACTGAATCTGATTTGAGAACAAAGTTTTAAGAATTATAATCTTAACTGAATAAAATATAAAATTATGAAAATTAATTGCTTTGATAACATTATTTAGAGGAACAACTTAACGGTTAACTTGATATAAGAATAATATTATAAACAAAAAGATTTGATAAATTTAAATTTAATATTATTTTTTAAATTAATATTAATAATTGTTTATTATATAAATTGACTTATAATTTTAATTAGATTAAATTTAGATGAATATAACTTAATCTCAATTAATAAAAATATAATAATATAATTTTATATAATAACAATCACAATAACAATTGATAAGATTTAACTGAAACCAGATTATTCTTTATTATTATCATGACGGGAAAAAACTTAGAAACCACACTTTTAAAGTATTGGTATCAACCTGACGATGATGACGACAATAAACAGGAAGAAGTCTAACAGAGCTCTTCGATCTCATCACCAAACCAAATACCATTGATCCTAAATTGTTTGAGGTTGGATTTTTTTATGAATTTAAAATAATAATATAATCATTAAATATTACATTTCGACGTTTTGTGAAATTTTGATAATGAATAGCTTACGAAAACGTCATTATTGAATGAAATGAGTTAGTTTTTTATAGTTTCTCTGTCTGTTTTTTATAGTTCTCTTGTATTCGAGACGCATATTTGAGCTTTGAAAAACAAAATTTTAAGAGCTTTAAAACTAACCGTTGATTATTTCGAATGTATCTATCTATCCATCCATTCATTAATCAACAAACAATTTTCGATATAGATGATAATATTGCAGATTGCAATGCTTCCGAATCATTTAATATTTCCTGATATTTCATTAATGCATTCATTTCCATTTGTTGACGTAAATTATCATCATCAACATATTTCAAAACTGTAAAAAATAAATTATCATGATAAGTTCCTAGATCATTATCATGGTTATTCTCAGATTTAATTGGGATAATATCAACAAAAGCAATAGAATGCTTATATTGATCATCTAATGCAGGATCAGACAAGCTTCTTTCAGAAATAACACATTTCCCTAACGATAATAAATAATTAATTCGATGAACTTCTAACGATGATTCTAATTCAGTATGAATATTTAGAATTATTTTCGATTTCATTACATAATCATCTCTTAATTCTTCCAATAATATATCATTCCAATTCGATAAACAATGAAAACTTAACCCAGTCAATCCTATTTTATTTGCTCTTTTTTCAAATTCTTTAATTATTATTCCTCTACGACCTGAACAACCACCAAAGAATAAAATATTAATCGATAATTCACGAGATAATTTTATGTTATTATTATCAACATATGTGGGCCTTTTCGAATATATTGGTATAGTATATACATGATTATATCCGAATTGTTCTTTGAAAACAGTTGTATGAGATGGTGAAATAGAAAATATACTAATTGCATTATATAATATTACTTTATAATTCCATCGTAATGGAGAAAATGGATTAAGAAATGAACTCCATAATGGTTGTTCCATTTGATAAACAATATAATATTTTGTGAATAAAGATGGATCAGTTGGCCCAACAACAATTTGAATGAGAATACCATTTGATTGATCAACAATATCTTGATACATATCAAGATAATCTAAAGTTAATGAATTAACTATATTTACATGTTTATAACCTATTGACTTAATAGCTTCAGCTAAACCAAATGCATTGTCACTCACAATTCGACTTGAATAACTTATCATAAAATATATTCTTGTAAATAAAATATTTTCTTTGTTTGTTAACACTTGCGTAGTATCATAAGATAACATATCTTTCATAAATAAACAACTTATTTTATCGTTATTATTAATATTATTTTCTTTATTAAATCTACGTTGTTTTGTTGTACCAATTATGAATTGAGTAACATATCGCTGTTCATAAGTAGATGTAGAGTCGAATTGTCTCGTGTAAAAACCATTTTTATCTTTTATAAACACAAAATTACCATAATAATTCCAAGATGTTATTAAATCCCATTGGATTATATCATTTGAAAGTGATCTTAAATTAATTGTTTGAGAATATAGTATTTTCCGATCATTTTCAAATTCATCTTCAGTATCTTCAGATACAATCGCATTATGTTGCCATACAACGGCAATATTATTATCATTTACATTATCAACATCATGAGTGGTACTATTTTTGACCATTCCAACCATATTTATGAAGTTATGATATGATAAATGGTCTACATCAACGAGGAACATGATGGAACACAAAGGTTTATATGATTTATGTTGATGTAACATAGTATTCAAACTATCAAATATATTTCCAATCACAAATATTATTTTACCACCAATTGAATGAATAATAGATTGAAATTGTAAATAATCTTGATTAATAAAATTATTTTTAAAATCACTTAAAAATAGTATGATCTGATATGGTGTATTCAATGTCAATGCCATCATTAACAACTGTTTATAATCAACGACATTAAAAGCACATAAAGTGTCTGAAATAAAGGTATGATCGGATGACACATCAGATCCAGAAGGATTAACCAATTGTTGATTATTATTGTTACCTTTCGATTTTAAATGGTTAAACGAAAACATCGCAAAATTGATCCCACTCAACAAAGCATCATTGCTACTAGTAGCATATGGGATTTTGTCGCTTATAACTTTTATAACTTTTATGTTATATCCTAAACGTAACGTTTCTAAAATTTCTATGACACATCTTTGTATAACTTCACTTTTATCATCAGAATGAACAGCAATAGTAATAGGTAATTGATCACAAACGAGTCTTGCCATGTTTAGTGGATTTTCTCTTATCATCAAATCGAAATTTATTTCATACAATACATCCACTCCACGCAATATATCATATTTGACCAGATTAAGATCAAAAATAAAATTCTTATCTGCGGCAACAATAGCTGACACTATAATATGATCAAATATTGAACAGCTAAGAAGAATAAATATTATATAATTCAAGTTTCTTATCATGCTATCATGGTATATGCTATGTACGATAAATTTTATAATTTTCTACTATATTTCTATATTTAGTCTGTTCGCTCATTATGCTTTGTACTACAGTAAAATTCCTCTACGTGTACTTTTGAATCTTTTTTACCTAATAATAAGTTATTATTATTACCGGTATTAAAAAAAGACGAGGGGGGGGGTCATAATAATGTAAAATTTCCGGAAAATATGCAATGGAAACGGTAATTTCTAAGCGTAGTGTGCAACCACCGTTGCATATTTTCCGAA
>VKHH01006883.1:0-14524 GCA_015144975.1 Epipyxis sp. PR26KG | reverse complement strand
TTATTATTATTATTGTTATTATTATTATTATTATTATTGTTATTATTATTATTATTATTATTATTGTTATTATTATTTTAATTATTGTTATTGTTATTGTTATCATTATAATAATAATAAACTTACTTGAAGAGACAATTGCATTTGTGTTGTTTTCGATTCCAGTTCCTTTTCGTTTGTCAATTTATTTAATAATCTTTGCTCTAATGATATTAGTTTTTGCTTTTGTGCTCTAGTTAATAATAACAATAATTATAATGAATTATTTGTTTTTTTTTGTTTATTATTTGATAATAAGTCACAAAGTGTTAAGAAATATCATAGAAAATGATAATAATATATTATAAATGTATTGATTATATTATTATGACAAGAATAAAGGATATGAGAGGACATAATATGATATGATATATGTTAGTTATGATTGTCATAAGAATTTAAAATAATTATAAATTATAAATAAAAAATTTATAAATTAAGCAGCTTGATTTATATTTAATAATCATGATTATATCTGTTAACTAACTGGTTTTCTGACTCTAGCGTTGAAGCCAAATCTTTATATCTCTGTAATGATCCCTCCAAATCTTTCTCTTTGGATGCTAAAGATGCCAAAGATACTTTATATCTAATGCATACCAACAAAAATAATAATATTATTATGACAATATTTGCAATTATTATTATTATTATTCTCAAGAATTTAACAAATTTAATATTATAATCAAAACATAATAAATTTTATTGAAGTAAATCAATCAATTATCATTATTATTAAGAATCAGGCAAAATTTAAATGTAAAACGATGTAAAACGTTTTCGCAAAAATTGATGAGAAAATACAAGTTATAACAATGATATGGCAACAATTTTATATTATTATTATTATTATTATTATTATTATTATTATATACTCACTCATACAATCGATCTAAATATTTTTGTTCCGTTTCTTTTTGGTTATTTTTATTTGCTTCAATTTGATTTTTTAAATCTTTGATTAGAAACGGTTCATTTTGTTCGGATTGGATTTTGGCTTCCATTAATTCATTTAATTTGTTTTCAACCATTCTTATTTTGTCTCGATATTTTATTTTTATTTTATCAACTATACATCGCTCTTGTAGCACAGCCTAGAATAATAAATACATAACAGTCAATAGCGAATTAATATATGAAATATAAAACCACCAATTAGATCGATTCAACAGAACCCATTCTTTAAGCTAAAAGCTGTTGTAAGCATCATAATCAACATAATAACGACTAAACGACCAGATAATGATCAAAATAATAATTCAATTAAAAACTACCTTTTCAACTATTTCTTTTGTTTCATTTTCTAGCTCTTGTCTAATTTTTTTAATATCATCCTTTTGATTTAGTTGAATTGATTCAATTTTCTCTAATAAGCATGTATTTGATTCTTGTTCTTCTTCTAGATGACTGCGATAGGATTCGTTTTGCGATAATAGAGATGAAAACAGTTGACGTCGTTGTCGCCTTAACACCATTACCTGTATTAATAGCAAATCGCATAATAAGTTATTATTCGATTCCTTATAGATAAATAGTACCTCTTCCACTAGTTCAGTCACTCGAGGTGTTCTAATGCCAGAGAGTCTAATATGATGAATAAGGTCTTGTTCCAAATTTTCGATTGATTCAAAATCTTTTGTTGGATTTGCATCAAATTTAGGTGAAGAAACAACACTCATCGTATAATTATTAAAAGCAGAAGAATTATTATGGTCAAGTGGTACAGTACCGGTAGTATCTAATGTATAAAGTAAACGTACTAGCTGCTGGTAGTTTTCATCATAATGAAATCAATAATTAGAGCATTTACATTACTCACTATGCTTCAAACATTAAAATATTTAAATATTGTTATGACCACATTTCATTTTAGAAGGATAAACGATTATATGAGGTAATAAATAATATAAAAAGGTAATATAATCGGTAATAGTGTGTTAATTACCGTCGTATAGTATTATATTTTTTTATAAAAGAAATGGATGAAACCTGTAACTGCTTATTATAATTTTTCAAAATTTTATTTATTAAGTTACAGTATAGTTACAGTATTTATTTATCGGTTACTATCTTTCTCAGTTTATAGATCTTTCCTTGATAACTTCTATAAAACCTCTATCCAAAACATGGGAGTAACTTCATCATCCAACAGTCCAAATTCAACTCCATTGGAAGGAGAACATTTTTCTGTAATAATTAAAAGTGCTGGAGTTGGTGGCAAAAAAGTTAGTGGAAAATCGTCAGCTCTTGTACCGATTCACTCACGCGCAGCAATTATCAAAAGTTTATCCTATGCGATTCTTTGGGAATCATTTTTAGACAGTTCATATGAAACGTTTGCTTTGACAACATCTGAAACTACTTTATTATTGAAAGAATCACTTATTCGAAGTGATATTGCTGCTTGTTCAAACGGAAATAAAAGACAACTGAGTGAGAGTGATGTTAATGTGTTAGTGAAAAATTATGTGGATCTGGTAACAGAACTGTCCGAAAAGGATACAAACAAAACATTTGATTTTATGGCAATTTGTTCTTCAGTATTATTGCTATCCGCAACTCCTGTAGAACAGCTTGCTGATCAGCTATTTGAATGGATTGTATTAGGAGAAGATGAGCATCCTGATGAGTTTTCATTTGATCAATTTCTTGTCGCATTATCATCTTTTGAACGTGGATTATCAAATGCTATTGGAAAACCAGCTAGCTCAGAGCAATATGTAAGTAGTTTAAATATCTGGTCTGATTATATTTTCATTGAGTATTATGAATTTTATTGGATATTAGGTGAGAATGGTGTCCACTCAATGGATAGCACTTGCTGATCCGAAGCATAAGGGTTCAGCAGATATCAATACACGAATTAATCAAGCAAGTTTCTTTGACTTTTGTACTAATAGACAGCATATTGTTCGTCGGTTATTAGAAATACTAGCAACTGCTCAAGTGGTGAATGATAATAATATCGAGTTACATGAAGTGGTGGTAACTATTGATGAGGTAACTATGATTTCAAACAAATTTTTGTGTTAATTCGATTATAAAATTAAGGAATCATTGGAATAATAGTTCTTTAAGTTTATTAGTTTATATGATGAATGATTTACTATGGATTTATCCTGTTAAAAATGCCACATACCTTAGAGCGGTAGAGCCTATAATTTTATAATAAGTATTATGGATTACAATAGTAGTAATAATAATAGCAATAAGTATGTAATATTTTAAGTGTATTTGATTCTATCGCGTAAAATATTTACTTGATAATGTTTCGCCTAATAAATAAAGGAGATTTGTGAGCCAACAGGAGGTGATGAGTGGCTAGCTAATCCAGCATGGAAGAAAACTGCGGAGCGTATGGTTCCAAAGGACATCAAGCCACCTAACACAAAGCCTTCCTCTAATCTAAGCCTGGAGTGGGTGTATGGTTATCGTGGATTTGATTGCAGAAATAATGTTCGTTATGTTGGATCTAATGGTATCAATCATATTGTACATAATTCGAAATGAAGAATTATATTATACTAATTTGACATTTTATTTCACACTTAGATAATCAAGTCTTGTTTACCGCTGCTGGTGTAAGTGTGGTTCAATCATCCTCTAATCAACCTGATCATCGGTCTCAATCATTCTTTTATGAGCATAGCGATGATATCATTTCTATCGCAAGTCATACATTTGGAAATGACACGTTAGTCGCAACAGGGGAGATTGGCAAGCATGGCTTGATTTATTTGTATTCATGGAACCAATCGCAATTTCAATCCAAAATATCCATGCAAGGTAAGAATTATTTCTGAATTGTTATTTTTTATCATTGTCATTATTATTATTATTATTATAAGTTTTGCCATTATTATATGCAGTAATCAAGCTATTACTGTTCATTATTTAATAGGATTTCATAAGAAAGGGGTTGTGCAATTAGCATTTTCTCGAAATGCTAAGATGTTATTTACAGTAGGAAAAGAGTATGCTGTTGCTATTTATAATACTGATTGTGATCCTTCCAAACCTAATCCTAACTTAGGTAAAATGATTTGTTCTTCTCAAGGGCCAAAAGATAGTATAATGCATGCCACTTGTTTCGGAAACGGTAATATTATACGAAATATCATTCCTGATTTTTACTTTTTGAAATCAATATTTCGCGTGAGCGACACTGTTCTAAATTGCCATTTCACTTTCCATAATATGAACGAAAGATTTTACCTTTGAAATATTGCCATTATTAATGCAAACATAGCATTATTGTATAATATTATGGATTATAATATGGTAATATTTTGTACTATATGTATTATAATTTTTCTAAAACTTGTCATCATATCATAGGTGAGAGTCCAATTGTCAGTGGCGATGAGTCCGTAGAATTTGTTTCCTGTGGAGAGAAGCATGTGATTGTTTGGAAAATAGAACGAATGACATTAAAACAAATTGATATAAAATTAGGATCAAATAAAAATAAGACTTATATGAGTGTTACAAGGCTATTATGTGATCAAAAGATTAAGGTATATGATATTTGTATTATGTTATCATATGCTTATTTTATTGTTGATATTTATGTATGATAGGTTGCAGCATTAAGTACATCTGATGGATTATTAATGTTTTTGAGTGGAGATACTGTCACCCCATACAAATCTAATGCTACTAAGCCTATACACGAAGGGAAGAGCATTAATGCGTTATGGTCAAATCCTGTTGGAGATACGGTAATTGATTCTTCGTAATAGATTATTTTAACAATAATAATAATGATAATCGTAGTAATTATTATAACATTAATAATAAAAGTTTAATAAATTTATTTTTGATGTTATGTTTGTTGTTGGTAGATGGTATCTGGTGGCAAAGATGGCAGTGTGATTGTTTGGCTTGTTAAACCAAACTCAAATCCCCCTTTTGTAGAACTGGATCGCTTATCTGATTTCAAAGTGTTTTCACCGGTGTTAACTCAGCAATTATCAACTCAAAGTGGTAGTATCACTAGCATGTTCGGAATAGCTGGTGCTTCAGCTCAAGCAGCATTTGTACGCTCTGTTTGCCTCTCCTCAGATGGAACGAAAGTATTAGTTGGAACTCAAAATTGTGAAATTATTGAATTTGAAATGACTGGTTCGGATAAGTCGTTCAAATCTAAAGTACGTCAATTAATTCTATCATATAAAGCCTTCCTTTCAAATGTTCAATCATAATAAGTATTATTATATTAATAACAAAAATAATAATGATAATAAAATCATTTTTAATTCCATTCGTAATTATTATAATCTTACCTTAATTCGTAGCATTCGTTAAATAGATCTGACTTGAAAAGTAGTTCCATCATTGGAGGTCATTTTAAGGATGAGCTATGGGGGTTAAGCATTCGACCTGTAACAGAACAGAATAAACATATTGTTCAATTTTGTACAGTTGGTGATGATGCCTTTTTAAGGATATGGAATCTTACAACACACGAGCAGGTTAGTAAACCTTATCCAAGGCCATCTAAACTCATTAAGAGTCGTTATATATTCAATCTAAAATAGTCGACTTTAAATATAAAGTCTTACTCTTTCCAAAATAATTATAACGTTGTTAAATTTTGTCATTTTAAAAAGCATGACTTTAAAAGAGTCGAGTAACGAAGTTAAGTGGCTTTGCTTTGTAAGTCCATTTTGATACACAAAATGTTTAAAAATTAATAGTGCTATGGTAAACTAAAACATGACTAGCACAAAGTCAATTTCGTTTTAACATGGGACGAACTTAACTAACTTTCATTTCCCCATAATTAACCCTTCAAACGGATACCTTTTAAAACATGTGTATGATTATTATAAATCAGATCTTGGCAGTTGCATTGAATGGTATTGCTCGAGCTTGTGCTTACAGTCCAGATGGGGATTATATAGCTGTTGGATTTGGAGGATCACTTGGTAAAGGGAAGAATAAAGAAGATGGGTAAAACAATAATAATAACAGTCATAATAAAAAAAATGCTATTTAGTTCTCGAATTTCATCCATTGTTTCATGCTTGATTTCTGATAGGTTGGTGAAAGTATTCCGTGTGGAATATGCTAATTCTGATAAACCGCAGAGTTTGACTCAAGTATGTATCTATCAACTTGTTCTTATCAAATAATTGGAAGAATAATGCGGATAATGTGTTGTTTGTTATTTCAGGTGGTTGAAATCAAAGAAGCTAAAGCATGGATTAGTGTTGTGAAATATTCGCCAGATGGAACAACTCTTGCAGTCGGGTCTCGTGACAATAGCATTTATCTCTATTCAGTGATGCAGCAATACAAACGAAAGGTATTTATTATCTTTTCGGATTCATTGAGCATAATAATGCCCTACACTTCTTTCAATTTATTTATTATGTCTATGTTGCAAGTCTTAATTGTTATTATTATATCAAACCTTACTTTAATTTCTTCTGCTTTGTGTAACAGTAGCAAGGAATATCGTTAACTATTATATATTAATAGTGTACGATTAGTTAATGGTTATTGAATAAAAATGTTTTAATTCCTAAATCGTAATAACTATTCTCATTTTGATTTTAATAATAGGCTAAATTCTCAAAGCATAATTCTGGAATAAATCAACTTGACTTTACAGCTGATGGAAGATACATTCAAAGTTGTTGTAGGTGAGAGTAAATCTTATTTATTCGATGTTTAAATATTTAAAATAGTATTATTCGCCTCAATTAAATATTAGAAGCTTTGCTTCAAAAATCTGTTTGAGTTGATAAAATGTTAAGACTTCTAATAATCATAATATGAATATTTCATAATTGTTTTAGTTATATTGACTATAATATTGTATTACAGTGCCTATGAAATCCTCTTTTCTGACTCATCTACTGGAACTCAAATCACTGATGGTGCCAGTTTATTAACGAATGCTGAGTGGCATACTTGGACTCTTACTCTGGGTAAGTTAAGACAACAACACTTACTTGATATGATGAATTCAAAATCAAATGTTATTTGGGAAAGAAAATTCAAATACTACTTTGCAATACAAAACAAGACAAATTTTTCTATTTTTCATTCAGTTGATCAATTTAAGATGATTGTTTGCATGAAATAATATATAATATTTTATGTTGAATGATTGAATGGATAAAGAAATTTTTTTGTTGTACATTATCAATATTACGTTATGATATATAATATTATTTAATGGATTAGGTTGGTCTGTGATCGGAATATGGAGTGGTTCGATGGATGGATCTGATATAAATGCAGTGGATCGCTCCCCTTCAGGCAAGCTTTTAGCAACATCCGATGATTTTGGCAAGGTACTGTTACTGACTATTGTTTTTCCCATGCGCCAAACATTTTACTCACATTATTGCTCATTAGCGTCGCTAAAATGTAGTGAGACGTTTATCTATTGTATATTTCTAATTATTTTTTCATCGACATTGACTAATGTGATTTGTCGGTACGAGTTTTTCGATGTGTTTTGTGTTTTTTCATGATGCATGCTATCACAATTGCAATACTATCATACAAACTTATATTGTTTATTGTCGTTATTGTTTCTTCGTAACGTAACATTGTTAGGTGAGTGTTTTTCGTTATCCTGCGATTCAAGAGGGTGGTGCACAATATAATCAATATCCCGGGCATTCAAGTCATGTTACTTGTGTTCGTTGGGTCTGTTGTAAACCTTTACCGAAGATAATACCAGGTGCACCTGCACCACCACCTCCAACAGATGACTACCTTATATCGACTGGTGGATCGGATAATTGCATATTCCAGTGGAAGAATTCAGGTCCAGAAGTACTCACTAAAGGTATGATATGATAATATTATTTTTCTGTTATATAAATTTATTATATGCTTTATCAAACAATAATATCATCATTTCATAATAATAACTTGTTATAATATTATCGCACAATCATATTCTGGGTATTATTTATTGTATTAACAAATTATTTATTGTAATTTCATCATGTCATCGTATTATTTATTATCATGTCATTATTTAATTATGCAAATCTTCTTTCTGATTTATACTATTATTGCAACATATTGTCAATAGGGTCAAAAGCAGTCAATTCAAAATCATTTTCAGAAGAAAGTAACGGTGGAAATGATGACTTTGATGTACCATCAGGTGGTGATGAGTTTATGGCAGTTAAGCCTTGGTTGGGAGCGATTGTAGCTCCAACCGCTTGGTCTGCTTCTGATGAATCGAAGAAACATCCTTTCTTTGCAGCATTAGGTGAATTAAGCAATCAACACAACTTGTTGCAACAAAGTCTACAAAAACGACTCACATTGAAAGGTGGTGATTCCAGGTTAGATTCTCATTATGTAACATATCTAACACTTTGAAACTGTATTAATTTTAATTAATAATTGTGATTATAAACAATATTATTCATGCTTCTGTTAGTGAAAAAATGCATTCTTTTTATTCGGACGCGATTCGAGCAACAGAACTAACAGCTTTAAAAGCATCTGAATCTGGTGTAATTGATGCTTCAGCACCGGACTTGGATGAATTAGAGTTATCATGGGTGTATGGGTATCGAGGATTCGACATCCGGAATAACGTAAGAATCTTTTAATTATGGTCATTATTTTCGAATATAATTTATCAACATATCATTTCATATTATCACGTGTTGATAGGTTGAGTTTGTTGCTTCTCGTATGGATAATGCATTGGATACGAAGGTAATCTACCTACTGGATATGGAATATTATTAGGCGATGTTACACGATAAATTGCAATATACATTATAATGATATATTTCTTAGGCGAGATTTGTGGTGTATTGTGCAGCAGCTTTAGCTGTTGTGTATAATCCATTGATGCATTCTCAAAAGTATTTCCGTGGGCATAACGATGACGTGCTATCCCTAGCAGTTTACAGGTAATTCACTTTTCCCAACCATAACTTGTTGCGAATAATTATCATCACCCCTATTTCAGACCCACCTCTATTGATGGTACTGGAATCGAGCATGATAAAAATATTGCTGTATTAGTAGCTACAGGACAACAGGTAGAATTATTATATTCAATTACAATAATTTGCATTCTTGTGCAATATTATAAGGTATTAATTTTTCTTGCTAGGGATTGGGCAAAACCTTTGTTTGGGAAGTCCCTTCATTGAAGACTCTTAGCACATTACAAACGAAACAAAAGAATGTGAATATGCTGTGCTTTTCGTGTGATGGTAAGCTTTTAGTGACAGTAGCAGAAGACAAAACAGTCGCTATTTCAGATTGGAGGAGTCAAGTAATATTATATTCATCATCATTTCGTAATATTATTGTTTGATTGATTTCACCTATAATATAACAGACTGTGTTGAATAACACCTCGGGAGAACCTGCGCCTACTCATCACCTCACCGTTGGCACCAATTTGTCTGCTAATTTCGATTTCTATTCGTGTGGTGACAAGCACATTCGATACTGGTCATTAAGTGGAAGAGTTGCAGCCTCTACAAAAGTAATATTTCTATAACGATGAGTTATTATTATTAATTTTATTATGCCATGCGATTGTATCATTTATTAGGTGTCACTTGGTGCTGGTACTGGCAAATCATTTTCAATTCAACAGTTTTTATGCATTGTTTATGTTAATGAACTAGCATTGGTTGGATGTGAGGATGGATCTATTTATATTATCAACGATAATAATGGGAAAAAGGCAGTTGTAGCGTCCTTCCCTCATAAACAAACAAAAATTGCCAATGATAATCTATCAAATGAAACAAATCAGTCAAAAGAAGGTTCTTAATAATCATCTGCAAATATTATTGTTATTTTTTCTAAAAGTTATATTACTTTGTTATGACTGAACTAGAACCGATTGTGGCTGCTGCTCCTCCTGCTGCCAAAGGAGCCAAGCCTACTGGTGGAAAAAACGCACCTGCCAAAGCACCTGCAAATAAATCTGGTAAAACTGCTGCATCATCATCTAAAGCTAGCGAAGGAAGCGGTAATAAAGCTGTAAAAGATCCATCAGTGACAGCGATGCATTATAATAATCGTAGAAACATTTTACTAACTGGAGCAAAGGATGGAACAATTGTTATTTGGAAAACCGAAAACTTAAGTTCAACTTCTCCTTCTGGTCTCAATGCCAAGCATGTGCGTTTCACATTCTATTATAATATATAATAAATCATTTCATATGATACAATATTTGTTTTGATATTATCCTATTATGATACCAGCGAATCATGTTATTGATATCATTATCTTATATTTTATG
Source organism: Epipyxis sp. PR26KG (assembly GCA_015144975.1). Lineage (NCBI taxonomy): Eukaryota > Chrysophyceae > Chromulinales > Dinobryaceae > Epipyxis > Epipyxis sp. PR26KG. The sequence continues at coordinate 4,224 of VKHH01006883.1, read as the reverse complement.
TATTATGATATTTTAATAACATCTATTTTGGTATCATGTTATAATATAATATGTTATGCTGATATTATATGGTCGGTTACTATTAGGTATTATGCTCATTTTCCGTTGATAGCCTTGGCGTTGATGGGATAAGCGCAAAGCAAATCCAAAGTCTTTCATTACTTGATTATAATGATAATCAAAGTGTATTTTCTGATGAAGAGTCGCTAATTATTTTAGTATCTACACGTGGCTGTGATATATTGGAAGTTGAATGTCCAATCGGTGGCAAAGCTCAATTATTTCAACCTGGGGAACATGTCAGCAAATGTAGTGGAATTATTAATCGTTCTCATTGTAACGACGAGCTATGGGGTGCTGCTACTCACCCATTCTTACCAGAATGCTGTAGTGTTGGTAATTATTTTATTACTGTTAATATTTTAATATTATTGTGTTGAATTTGAACAAGAAAAATACTGATAATAATGGATAATATATTATTATGATAATATAATAATTATTTTACAGGAGATGATAAAACTCTTCGTGTATATAACTTGCTATCCCATAAATTGAAGCAGATCGTTCCACTAGGTAATCTCTCACGAGCTTGTGCTTATAGTCCCGATGGTCTGCTTCTCGCTGTTGGATTTGGAGGTCGTGTTGGCAAGGGTAACGAGGCAGGAGGAGGTATGGTTCGCATATATAGCTCCGGTAGTGGTGAATCAAGCAAGGTAGTTATACTATGTACTATTTATGCTGTTTGATAACTATTTTTATGATAATAACGAATTATTTCCAAGGCGATTGTGAAGTTAGCTGAAAGCCGTGATGCGAAGCAGTGGATTAGCGATGTTAAATTTAGCGGTGTCGCGATAAATGGTGGGTCGTATACCCTCGCTATAGGAGCTCATGATTGCAAAATATATATTTATGATGTCAAATATGAGAACCATGAAGGTATTATAACTAATTGATAATTTGTTTATACAACAACTGTTATATAATTATCGTTATTTGATTATAAGTTGGATCAGCTACGTTAAAGTTGAGAGCAACCTTTTCCAAGCACAATAGTGTGATAAACCACCTCGACTTCTCGTCAGATGGGCGATTTCTTCAAAGTAATTGTAGTGCTTATGAGCTGCTCTTTAGTGATGCCACTACAGGTGAGTGAGTTAGACAGATATCAAAATTATCATAATAATTAATTTTGAATGATGATTTTCATTATTACACTGATTATGACATAGGGAAACAAATAACATCAGCATCTGAAGTGAAAGATGTTAAATGGGGTACTTGGACTTGCACTTTAGGTTGGCCGGTGCAAGGAATTTGGGCCTCCGGTATGGACGGTTCCGACATAAATGCGACCGCCCGATCTCACTCGGTAATAGCGCTTTGCTTGAAAATCATCCAGTCGTTAATAAAATGATGAAATTTTTTTATATTTTATTTTTATTAATTACAATAGGGTCACTTAATCGTCACTTCGGATGACTTTGGTAAAGTGAACATGTTTCGCTACCCTTGCGTCAAGACCGGGGCTGCAAATTTAGCTTATTCCGGACATTCCTCTCACGTTGCTAAGGTTCTATGGAGTGTTGCAGATGAGTTTGTCTTGTCATGTGGAGGAAATGATAAATGTTTAATGCAATGGACGCATAACATGGTAGATGTGACAGGTGGAGCTGCTCAGATGTCATCCACATCATCCAGCAATACCGTGTCTTCTACTCATCAAGATGACCATGAATTTGGTGTGAAAGGAAATTCAATGGAAAGTGACGATGGTTTTGACGCACCTGGTGGAGGAGATGAAGCTGGAGCTGTGAAGCCGTGGCTCGGCGCTATACGTGCTCCAAGTAACCCGCCACCTATAAACCCTGCCGCCCCGTCTGCTCGATTGGAATTACAATGGATACATGGATACACCTCCGCTTCAGCTGGTGCAAATAATGCCAAAATCAGTAGTAATCTTTATTACAGGTTAGTAAATCATTCGCTTCGCAGTTTCATCCATTTCAACCATTTCCTGTTCATATTAAAATGATAGTGTCGATGGTAAGGTAGTCTATCCAGCGGCTGCTATGGGAATATTGTTAAGTGCTACTCGAGGTCAGAAGGAAGATGATCATAATATGAGTGCTAATGAAGATGTAACTCCAGGTGACACTATAACCAGACACCGTGTGTGTGTGGACTCGAACAATATCATCCGTTATCACTTATAATTATGTAACTGACCCCTTCTATAGGAACCATAAATAAGGAGCAGTTCAAACAGCAATATTATAGAGGCCATGATGATGATATATTATGCTTAACTGTGAGTCAAGAGCGTCGATATGTTGCAACTGGTCAAACAGCTTCTAAAGCAACTAAAGGGAAAGGGGGTGTCATCGTCTGGGATGCGATTCAGTGCAGGTATAATGGTTTGATATGATAATATCATCTAGCATGTCATGTGGTGTGTGTCTGCGTCATGGAATATGATGATTTCATCAAATTATGAGTCACATAATATTTAGTTGGGTTGGGTTTAATTATCTTACCATGTTATTGTGATTGTTGTTTGTTGTTGATTGTTGATAGAAATCAATTTTGAATAGTTTATATTTTTCATGTTGTGTCATATGCTATATAACCCCTACCCCTAATCGCTCTCTCCTCTTCTTTCGATTTCTTTTTCTTTTCATCAGTCAATCACGTAGTGTCTAAATATGTCATTATTCGCATCGTTGATTAACGGGACAGGATGATTTTGAATGAAAAATGAGTCTATTATTATATTTTCAATTATAATATTTATTGTAATTATGTTTAGGATATTATCTCGATTAGATGCTTGTCATCAACGAGGTGTCAGTTCATTGGCATTCAGCCCAGGCGAGGACATGTTACTGTCGGTTGGCATGGATGACAATAATACTCATATTCTGTGGAAGGACACTGGAGGAGGATGGTCAAGAATTGCTCAACTAGCTTCATCCAAAGGAGACAAAGCCCCGGTAACCCACTATTCATATTATCTAATAATCTGAATAATAATATATTCGATGCAAACAAAAATAATTATCTTTAAATCAAATTTATTAATTTATTAAAATAGAATTATTTGTATTTTATTATTCAAACTGCTTTCATAATTTATTATTATATCAGGTTCTGTTTTCCAAATGGGTATCTCCTAACAATATTATGGTATCCTCCTCAGAGTATCACTTCGTGACTGGAGGATCAGCTGGAATCAACTTTTGGAAGTTAGAAGGAGCTACGTTGACCAAGAAAGCAGGAAGGTTTGGGAAGAAATCGAAAAACTGCCCTTTGCTTTGTGCAGCTAACGTCCAAGTAAGTATAATAATATAATATTATAATATTAATAATAATAATTAAAGTAATAATATATTTTTTTGTATGGCGGTATGGGTCCAATCAAATCCTGCATCCATTAATACCCCTCTCGATCATTGATACGGGCTCTAAACTTTAAACTGTTGTCAGGACGTGATGAGATCACAGGAGAATACAAATACAAAAAAGATAATAAATTTTTCTCTTTTCATTCATTGAACTACAGGGTAAAGATAAATGGCGGTTAGTTGTCGGCACCTCAGCTGGTGATTTATATTTCTATGATGAGCGAGAAGCGAACATAGCCGTTGAGGGGGCCCATGGAACAAGTCCAGTGTTATGCTTAGCTGAGGGGTCATCAGAGGGCTTGTTCATAGTCAGTGGAGGGAGGGATCGGTCGGTGAGAATTTGGAATCAAAGCCTTCAAGTATGTTGATAATTACAATATTATTATTTATGATTTGAATAAGCCCTTCCTTGTAATTAATGATAATTATTATGATAATAACAGCCTATCTCTGCGTTTGATCTGTCACCATACTCATGTGTTGATGCAACAGTTGCTTCGGTTGACGTGAAACCATTCATTCAAGGTGACATAAAAATATTATTATAATGACAATAATAATAACCATAATAATGATAATAATATCATTATTCCAACCTTCTATTACTGTACTCCATTAATTTTGCTAAACTAATTTTTCAATAACAATAATTATTGTTATAGTAATCACCATGATAATAATAATAAAATAATAATAATAATAATAATAATAATAATAATAATAATAATGTTTTAAGAGATGATATTTGATCTTTTATTTTTTTGTTCAAACTTATCAGCCATAAAAAGGAGAAATATCATAATAATGATAATAAAAA
>VKHH01006882.1:0-14528 GCA_015144975.1 Epipyxis sp. PR26KG | reverse complement strand
TTTCCTCTTGTCTAGTTGCACCTTTTTGATTTGCTCCGTTAATTTTTATTAATTCATTCATTCATTCATTCATTTTTGACTCGATACCAGGATAGCTAAAACTTGCTAACTAATTAGTTATTACTAATGTAGTTTATTTAATTGATATGATTTGATCATTAATTTATTCAGAACAAGCTATAGAACATAACAGAGCTCTACGCTTTCTTCCTAATTGGCAGATTTTTGTTGATTGAATATTTTATTTTTATTGACTGTACAACTATAATCATAATACCATAATTGTTAGTTGTGCTACTGGTTCACTTGCAAGTTTTGAAATCCAAGTTATTTATTGTTTGTTTTCAATTTTTGACAGCATGACAAATCGACTAGAAATGATATCACTGCAAAGTAGCACTGGTAAATTATTTTATTCCCTTACTGAGCCTATACAATTCAATCAACGTGCAGGACTAATCGCAAATGAACGTCATGATTTGGGTTTTATAAATTCTGCTCACATTGGCAACGAAAAAGTATTAGAATTATACATTTCCTTTCGAATGAAAGATCAAGGATGGGGAAATAAGAAAGGTCATCTCTATCTCGCTCTTTGTAATGAAAATAATGATGTGATCAATGAAATCGACCTAATGTACGCTGATCATGATTGGCAAACTGCCAATTATATTTTCACTGCTAGCAATAATCCTATCATTCAATTGCATAGTAAGTTAATCTGTACTTAGTAATACAATCTCTAAGATATTAATAAATGTATTTTAATGTTTCAAATTTTTTAGAAACAAATCCTTGTTCTTATTTCAAAGTTTCTTATCATATTGGTGGAGGTGGGGGGCATTCTTTGGAAGTGGAACAATTGATGATCACTATTACTTGTGCACCATTGTATATGAACCTATTAAATTTTCTATATGGTTGTAATATATTGATACTATCATCAAATACATCTCGGTTAATTAATCAGATTGATGAGCAAACACATGTACATTTGTTTAGAGTGTTTCAAGACAAGGATATTATGAGACTAATCGCAGAATATAGTGTGGAAAGAAATCCTCATCAATTCTTATAAATTATATCATCCTTTATATTTGTTTGCTTTTTGTATATTAATCATATATATATTAGTATTGTTTAACGTTGCACAAGAACCCCCCCCCCCAATACGCATTAAAATATTTTTTTGGGGCGACTCTTTTGGCTACTCTTTTATTTGTTATTATTAACAATCCATTAATCAATTGATAATAATAATTAAAATATTAGCAAAATAATAATCATGATTAGTGATTATAACTTCTAATTTTTTGCACAACTTAATAATCATCTAAAAGTTTCTCATTAACTTCGTAAGACGAAATAATTACTGATTGGAATTGAAGATAATGAGAAATTAAAAAAAATCATATCTTTTTAATGAATAAATTATAAAGACTAATTTCATAGTTACAATAACAGCAAAGATTTATTCTTCTAAAAAAATCGTTGCAATGAATTATAATAATTTTAGATAATAAGTTATTTTCAAACAGAGTTTCATAATTTCCAAAGGATGAAAACATAAAAATTGTGATCATTCATAACTACATTCACTAATAATTATCTATTAGAAGTATAAATTGCTTATTATATAAATTAAGAATTATCATTATATTATCATCAAATCATAATTGTTCATTAATTAAAAAACTAGAACGAATCAAATCAGTTCATAAAACAAGGTCTCTTCCACGAAGATATTATTGGACAATGTACAAACCCTTTTTTAATATTTGTCGATAGGAAAGGAAGAAATAATATTAAAGAATTATTTTTATCTTCGTGTAATCACTTCACCTCTCAATCCATACTTAACAGCAAGCCAATCTTTCACTTCTGCTAATTTGTAATCAAATGGACCCATACCACCTTGGTATACCACAGTTCCATCTATTATTATATATAAACGTTCTGGCCAAGCATTAAAATATGTATTGACATCATTTGAAAATGAATCGCAAACAATTTCTGAATCAAAAGAAAAATCATTTTTAAACTTTTGAGCAGCTTTTATTCGATCTTCAATAGATGTATGATTATAAATTTCAGTTTTATTTTGACTATCTTTCTTTGATTCTGGTGAATCAGGTAACCACCATTCATCTCTCGCATGTGCTTCTTCAATGTAAATAGTAAGGAATGTGGCAACTTGAGAATATTTATCATTGCAACAATAATTTTGATAAATATCCTTCATTAAATCCACATTTCCTGAAAATGGGGGTCAGGTGTAGCTATAAAGTATTAATATTGAATAAAATCATTATTTGCTATATTAGAAATAAATACATATACAGTATATACGGAATATAAATAAAAAACCTTCCCATGTTCAGGATAATTGGCATATCCTTCATATCTTTATTGAATAAATAATCATTAAACAGAGATTTGGAATGGCCATTCAAGTCTACAAGTTGACAATCGACGCATTTCTTCCCCAATTTTGCAAGTTTGATTTGAAATATTTTTGTTTTGTAATAACGAATAAAATTTTTAAGAGTTCGTTTAAAATAACCCCAATTCCAGATGGTGGTAAATATATTTGAAGCACATAATGAGTTAACAAACTCTGTATATGCTTTATTGTTTTTATTATCTGGTTTAGATCCAGATAAAAATATAAAAAAGAAAATATAGGTGAATAGTAGAAACAATACACCAATTATTGGCAATGTTCTTTGTAGAAAAAACTTGATCACCATAAGTATATTTGCTGTTAACAAAATTAAACCATTTGAGGAATACTGTAAATAATGAGGATTAGCGAAGAATATACTATAGGTTAACAAATAACTATAACTAAGAATCCAGTGAAAATTTCAAAAGTACCATCATTCATTCATTCACTTTAAGACTCTTAAAATGCGGTAAAAAGAAAACAACATGATTTTTTAACACAAGTTGACTGCCACAAGAAGTTACAATCAAATAAAAATCTGCTAGCACAGATAAAATAATAATAAGTAAAAAGTTGAAGAAGGAAGCCGAGAAAAGATTGAACTCGACACAACGATAAAACTCTAGAACAACGAAAAGAAATTATTAATTATTAAGTAAACAACCTTCGGATATGATGAGTGCTGAAGAAGAAAAAAAATTCAATCATCACCAATAATCATCAGTTAATAATATTAAGGTACTGCAACAATAAGTTATTACTATAAAATAACGAATCGTTAATAATCAATTAATAATAATTATTATTTTCATTCTGCTTTGTCGAACACTGCTTCATCCATACAATTTGTCGAATTCTGCTTTCGCATTTGCAATCGCTTGCTTTTTGCCAATTTTGGTAGGCAGCTAGAGGATTGTTAATAATAAAATTTTATTATTAAACAATCCTATAGCTACCAGACTTAGCAAAAAGCGAGCGATTGCAAATGTGAAATCAGAGTTCGACAAATTTATGGATGAAGCAGTGTTCGACCGACAAGCCAGAATGAATATAATAATAATTATTTTTATATTTTATACACTCCTCTTCTTCCAAAAAAATATAATAATATATAATTATAATACGTTTCTTGTTCTTTATTTAATTGTATTAAGAAGTATTGTATTAATTTTACTTAATTGAAGTATTGTTGAACTTGTACCATCAATGAATTGTATTAAGTTAATAAAGTAAATTTTTACAAAAACAACACCACCAACAACACAACATATAAAAACAACTTCTTTGTTGTTCTAACTACACAATAACACAATAATAATAATAGTAGCAAATTAAAAAAATAAGCAACAATAAATATATTATAAAAATAACCACCTACTAGTTTTAACCACCACTATTATATTAACAATTGAAATTATCCATTGATCTTACTCAGTTCGTTCTTTGTTATAATAATAACACTGATAATAGTTGGATTGTAAAATAATAACTCGAGATAGACAGCTATCATCGTCTGTCTATCCATGCATTTATTATTCATTTATCTTATGTATTATATATACTGTTACTCTACTTCAATAATTGCTGCAGTAGTTCGTTAATATCATTAGTTATTTTATTTAAAAATTAACATTAAAAATAATAATATAACTGTTTTAATTCATCAATTCATAATATAAAATATCGAGTAATAATTCAACTGATATAAAAATATTCCAACACCTATAATAATTATACAATTAATCGTGAGAAGAATGATGAAGCATTATAACAACCATAAAAACAATACAAACAATAATAATCACGCAAACCTCAATAACAATCAAAATATTAATAGTGGATACTGGGATAATTATAATTAATAATTATGTTTTGAGAGATAATATTATAATTAATAATAATAATAATAACAATAATAGTAATGCATTATGCATTCCTTGATTCTTGCAAAAACGCTTGCTATGTTTTTAATTTGTTTAACATTTAAGAAAAATTTATATTTATTTTGGATTGCTGCTCATCAATTTATTACTTTTGTTGACTATATGTTAATTATTGTTTATTTGATGCTGAGATACTGCTGTTTACTGATATAAATATATATATATATTCATCACCAGAATCTCATGAGGGTATGTTGCACTATGCGTCATTCCACATAAATTTGCACATGCGTTTTATTTATTTATCTATTTGATGAACTGTTTGTGAAAATTTTATATTTTTACGTTAAATTTATATTCTCTAATATTCATTATCACAATTAAACTACCAAAATTTAACCACTGGTAGTTGTTTCCCTTCTTATAACGGAAGTTGTAAGTTGTTAATTGATTATTTAATGTTAAAGGAAAAAGAATGAATGAACGAATGAATGAATGCAGCAGACACTGCTTGCGATAACAAAGTTATCATAACAATAATTATTAAAGCTACCTGATGAATGGTCCATTTGCTCAATAAACATCAAAATCTGTTGCTATCTTATGTGTTGATACAAGGATTTTCTTCTTATTCGATTGTAAGAGGATTTCATTGGATTAATCACCACTTGAGATTACAAAGGCATTCACTTTCTTTAGTGGTACCACCTTCGTCGCAAATAAATTACTATAATTGTAAGTATCACAATACCGTGTTAAGTTCTTCTATCAAGATGGATTCTAACTCAACGATATTTCAAAGTGAAGCAGAAAAGGTATGGGTATAACTGTGGCTGCATGTTTCAAACCATGATAACGATTAATTTATCGTCACATGTTGCCAATTATATCTCATTATGAACCATTAATTTGAGAATGTCTTTCGCAAGAATATGATATTGTTTTAATATTTTAGTCTGTAGTTAAATCAATTGTGATTGATAAAAAGCAGTTCAATAATGAAATCAAACTTAAAGCAATGAAGATTAATGCTTCTCAATGTACATTGTTTTTAAAACAATGCAAAGATTACATGTTCAAACGACCAAAACTTAAAAATGTCTATCATGTTCCAAATGAGCCAAATAAACGATATTTATTGCTAAATGAAGAATGTAATAATCAAGATTCCTTTCAAAGGTAAAGTTAAAACCAAGTTCATACTAGTATTATATCATCTACTGATATGAATATTATTTCTTTCTATTTTCTATGAGATAGTATTAGCTATTTGATAATTTAAAAGTTTGAATGAAATTACAATTTTAGACATGCAAAAATTTCATTCATATTTACATTGTATAATAATATAAAATTTGCTTTATATACAGATTTTATTTAGAATTTAAACAGTTTTTTGATGAAAATAATAATGGTGATAATGTAATATTTGAAACATATGATGTATCAGTTGGTTACGATCATTTATCTGTCAGTGAAATATTGCAAAAGCTTATTCCAGTACAACTAGCTGAAATACCATCATCATTTGAACAAGCTGGTCATATTGCTCATCTTAACTTACGAGAAGAAAGCTTACCATATAAATACTTGATAGGTTAGTTTTTCTGTATGAGACATTGTTTATCAATTTTTTAAATATTATTGTCAATATGCCATTTTCACAATTGTGAGATAATAATATTTTATTATTAATTTAAGGTCAAGTTTTGCTTGATAAGAATCCTAATATCCGTACTGTTGTAAATAAAGTTGGTTCAATTGAAACTGAATTTCGTACTTTTCCAATGGAATTACTGGCTGGTGATGATGATTATAATGTCACTTTAAAAGAATCAAATGCGAAATTTAATTTCAATTTTGGTGAAGTTTATTGGAATAGTCGCTTACAAATGGAACATAGCAGACTAGTGAAAGTTATTAGTGAGTCTTATATTGATAATGGAGTTGTACGTATTGATCATAGTAATAGTCTCTCACTAAACAATGTTAATAATAAAAGTGAAAAGAAGAATATTGTCATTAAAAATAATAATAATAATAATAATAATAATAATAATAATAATAACAGTAAATTGCCTTCCAGTCATCCTCAACAAGCTAAACAGCAATTAATAGTCGCAGATATGATGGTAAGTTTATTTATTATCAAATATGAGCTTTATTTTTGTAATTTATTTTAATGAAATCTAATAATTATTTTGACTAGAAAATTTATTTGCATTATAATACCTTATGATTAATATGAAATCTTATTTTTGTTATTTATAATATTTTAAATTGAAAATATTATTAAAATATGATCAAATATTTTATTATTATTTAATTATATGATATTTATGACATTTTCATAGGCTGGTGTTGGTCCATTTTCAATACCCTTAGGAATGTCAAATCAAACAAATTCATCCATTACATCACATATAGAAGTACATGCAAATGATTTAAATCCATCATCTTATAAATATTTATCTAAAAATATCCTATTAAATCATTGTTTAAAATATGTTAAATCATATAATAATGATGGTCGAGATTTTATAAGAAATTTAATTATAAATGAACAAAAAAATGTCCATCATGTGATTATGAATCTTCCACAATCATCTATTGAATTTTTAGATGTTTTTATTGGATTATATATTGCTAGCACTACTACCACAGCGATTGAAAATATATTCTATCGACCATTAATTCATTTATACTCATTTTCTTCTGCAGATGATCCAATTGATGATATTATAAATAAAGTATCTCAAAGATTACAATGTGATAAATCATTATTTATTCCATTTACAGAATATAATAACAATAATAATAACAATAATAATAATAACAATAATAATAATAATGATAATAATAATCACAATAATAATAATAATAATAATAACAATAATATTAATAATAATAATAATAAAAATAATAATGATAATAATAATCACAATAATAATAATATTAATAATAATAATAATAATAACAATAATAATAATAATAAAATAGATAATAATGAAGAAAATGAAAATATTGCTTATTATTATGCTCATAATGTTAGAGATGTTTCACCAAAGAAAGTTATGATTTATTTTTCATTTCTATTACCAAAATGTGTTGCTTTTAGTAATCAAAATGTAAAAGCTAATATAGATGATATCGATAATAACAGCATTATTAATGATTATGAGAAAGTAGACGAATCTCTTCGATCCAAACGAACTATTGATGAAGCATTTAATGTAAATAATAATAATAATAATAAAAAATAAATGATTTATTCTAATCCAAATAATCTTTAATAAATGATAAGAATTTATTATTGATTTGTGATAATATATTAATAATTATTAAATAATATTTTAATTAATTATTTCTAAAAAAAATTTCATTTTAAAATAATTTATTTACTTTAATTTTAGATTTTAACTAATTCATAATAAATATTAAATAATAATTATGTTTTAAGAGATATTTGATAATAATAATAATAATAATAATAATAATAATAATAATAATAATAATAATAATAATAATAAGAATAATAATGATAATAATAATATTAATAATAATGATAATAATAACAATAATAATAATAATAATAATAATAATAATAACAATAATAATAATAATAATAATAATAATAACAATAATAAAAATAATAATAATAATAATAATAATTATTATTATTTATCAACATTTTCAAATCATATTAAATACATTCTATTAATATCATAATATATTTCTGATAAGAATTATTTTAATTTATTCTTAAACATTTATTGTTGATGATACATCTGATATATTTTCCAAAAAAAATGGAATTTATATTTATACAATAATTTCTTTTGTTTTCCATTCAATTCATCAACTTAGCATGATTGTATATAGTAAAATAACATATAGTTTCTTATGTTTTTTAAAAAAAAAGATAATAGTGAGATATTATTATAATTTAAATTATTTTGTATTAATTAGATAATATTATCATAATAAATATAAATTATTACTTTTTGATGAATGAATTGAATGACAAAAAAATTGTCTTGCTATGATATACCAGAATTTTTCGGTAATTCTAATGAAAATTTAAAAGAATATCATAGTTTGAAAAAAACAATACCTGGTATATATACGATAGTACTAATGTTAAACAAGAAATTTAAACTTATATAAAAAGATTATGAATGAATTAAAATGTAAAAATTAAAATTAATTAATTAATTAAAATAGATCATTAAAACAATTATATAATATTTATATATATAATAGTCAATTTTTCACACATATAGGTCTTATACCATCTATGATATCATTTGTTTTTGTAGAAGATTTACACAATCCTACAAATGGGTGACTCCGTTAATTCCCCTATTCCCCTAAATACCTAAATTATGGGGGCTATATCTCAAGAACCGTTTCTAGTTCACAAAATATTTAGGTGCCCCCTAAATATTTACACAAGGGGTACGTGCCCAGTGTACAAACTTTTCAAAAAAAACTAAATTTCCCCTAAATTTGGGGGGCTCAATTTTATGTGTTAAGGTTTAGGGGAATTAACGAAGGCAACCAATATGATACTTCTAGTCTTTGATGATCTCTGATCTATCAAATGTAATTATTATGTGTATAAATATTATAAATAATGATAAATCAGAAAATAGTTATTATTATATTTGATAGAAAGTAATGGATATTATATTTTTTTGATTATAATTTCAAATAATTTATATGTATTATATCATTATATCATATTAATCTTAACCCTTTTATATGATCTAAAAATACATCATCAAACATTATGTTATCTTTATTAAGACTATATACACCACCGTGTTCAGTAATGTATAGGTTCGCAGTCAAGTGTAGGTAACATACAACAACAATTAACATCAAATCCTAAAATTAAGTAAGTCGGACATGTTTATAAACGTCTAATTAATTTAATTCAAATTTATTCATTCTTGCTCCCCATACACAACGATATATAAATTGTTTATTATTATTATTATTGTTGTTATTATTGTTATTATTATTATTATTATTACACATATTATTATTATCTTGATATGATAAATAACCTAATCTTTTTAATACTTTTAATGTCATATTAACCTCATAATCAATCATAGTAATAATATTATATACTCTAATAAATATTATTTTTGGTCGCATATATATTAAATCAAGATTTAATAAAAATTTTAAACTTTTTGAAATCATAAGATTTGATAATTCTTTATTACTTTTATTATTATTATTATTATTATTATTATTTTTATTATTATTATTTTTATTATTATTATCATTATTATTATTATTAATATAATTATTATAATATTCAAACATATCTTTATCTAAGATATTCATATCATCCATTAATCCAGGTGGCATAGCATCAATAGTTAATGTAATTAAATCCCAATGTTGTTTACCTTCTGTTTTTATTTCTTCTAATAATGAAATACATGAGAGTGGAATAATAGGATTACTATTCCAAGAAGCAGTGGTTGTGCTATTCGTAATCGGAATAATTGAAGAAGGTGGTTTAGGTAAAGGAATAAATAATGCACTCTTATTATTATTATTATTATTATTATTGTTATTATTATTGTTATTATTATTATTGTTATTATTATTGTTATTATTATTATTATTATTGTTATTATTATTGTTATTATTATTATTATTATTAAATTTTGGTTGTTCAAATATTATTTCATTACATAATAATTTTTGAATGACTAAAAAACTTCTATTATCGATAACTTTGATTTTTGATTTTTTACTTTGTTGTCTTAATCTAACTTGTCCTTTCTTTGTATGTATAACACTTCCTTTTGAAGATGCTATTTGTTCCATTATATCTCTCATATCAACTAAAAACAAAGTATGATTTGATAAACTTTGTACACTATTTTGTAAAATAATATTTGATTTACTTGATAATAATGATGATATATGAGAGAGGGGGCTCGGACTTTTGATTGGTTCTGGTTGAGATGTAGTTGTATTATAATGATCAAAGACACGTATACTCCAAGATGAATTATGTACAATTAAACGATCAATAAATTGAATTAAATCGATATTATTGTTACTATGATTATGACTATAATTATTATGAGTATTATTATCGTTTTGATTAATGAAAGAATTCATCCAGTTTTGATCATTATCATAAGATTCTCTACCTAAATCACCATATAATGGACCAATACGTACATTAATAATATTCTCTTCTTTATATCTATTAATAACTCTTAAATAAATAAGTAATATATTTTTTAAATTATTTGGAATAGGAATAGTCTCTTGTTGAATACATTCTATCGTATATAATGATTGTTCATTTGGACATTTATGACCTACTTGGTAATTACTGAGCCCCCAAGCTGTATATGATTGGATACGAAGCTCATTACTATATGAAGATGAGTGACAAAGATTTCTTGGTTTAGCTTGACCAGCATAATGTATAAATCCATTAAAATAAAACCACATCAAATAACCTTTAATTAATAAATACAATATATGATGATTAAGAATGTTAATATGAGAATCAAATCACATAGTAAGTATAACAAAAAAATATGTTGAATGAAACAACACAATATAAAAATTAATTCATTAGAAAGAAGTATTTTAGTTGCTATATTTGGTTAAATAAAATGATAATTAAATTTTAGAATTACCTCTCGCCATATCTGGAAAATGTCTCAAGTTAACCCTTGGAGATAATTCGACCCATTTATCAAACATGGATAGAACAGTAAATTGTTGTGTGCCATAACTAACAACATATTCACCTAACATAATAATAGAATGATACGATAAGCATGATTCTTTCATACATTAATAATCAACTCGCTTATTACATTTTCATGAAAAAATAATTTAAAAAATATAAATAAAAATATTGTGAACAATAATATCATCAAGATCATAAACAATTCCATTAATTTAATAAATACTATTGTCAAATAAACTGATACTAATATGAAAAAACAAAAAATGATCCTTAAAATTATCATATGAAAATTTGAAATAAATCTGATCTAACCTTTCCCATTTGTCATAGCGATTTCATCAACAATATCAAATATTTTGAAACTATTATATTTCTGAATATCAATGAGTAGCACCCCATCATTAGGGTACTTTGGTAACACATTAAGAAATTCATCTTGCGTTAAAGGAGAATAGTCAAAAAGTGTTAAATTATTGAGGTTGACATTATTATTACTATTAATATTCTGATGATTTTTATTATGAATATTACGATAGCGTATGTTTTTCACTACTAATGGATGAGAAGCATTATAATGTCTTTGAAATTGACTTGCTGTTGCATATTTTAAATCATCTAATGCAATACCAACAATTACATTTGGTGGGAAAACTGTGTCATAAATCTCTTCCAAACAACATGATATTATCACGTCATTATCAACATATAACAATCGGTCAACAGTTGGAAATAATGAACCTAATTAACAATAAAGTATAACTTTACATCGTAATTTCTCATTTAAAAATAGCAATATTGATAAAATTGCAAACGATAATTGTTAAAAAGAATTAATAAATAAATAATGTTATTACTCACCAAGAAAAAATCTTGCCATATCAGCACCAGTTGGTGAATGCCAATGACTTTTCCTCTTTGCGGTAGCTAATTGAAGTCCAAAACCTTTTATGAATTATAAATTTAATAAAATTATTTGTTAGCACATTAAAATATACAATTATATTTACCAGATTCTGATGGAACAACAAATGCTTTAATGATAGTTCTTGCTTCCGGCAAGCAATCTGCAATAGCTGACTCAATCGTTTTCTTAAGCTTCGTTGCAGTTATCAAATCTTTCGCAATTGAAACTATATAGAATACTATATCCTGTGGATGTAAGGAAGATTCTATCGCTGAATTCATTAATATTATCACATCTTTGTAAGAATGATGGTCAATCGTAAGTGCAACCTTAATTGGTCGAATAACGCCTTAAATAAAATGGAAAACAGAATAAGAGTATCAAACAAAAATATTGTGGATATTCTTCAATGTATTGTATACTGTACCTTCGCTATTTGAGAGGGAAGAGTCAGGAGTAACAACAAATACATAATAACTGAAAAGAATCCAAATAAGGAAAACGCTGCAAGATGTTAACATTCAAATGAAATTTGTGGTAACGTGTAAAAAATGGAATAGGTTAAAGTCATCCACAAAGTAAAACTATTAATTAATTTTTCAGAAAAATTTGAAAAAATATTTTAGTTAAGGAGATGTTGACAATGACATTATGACATTATCAAATTATCGACATTATACCCCTGAATATTATCTATTATACCTATTGGTAGTAACTATTATTGCAATATTGCATTAAACCCCAAACTCAAAACTACCATCCTGTACCTATGAAATGACATAAGTTTTTATTATGTGAAATGAATAATGTAAAAACGTTGATATATTCCATAATAAGTGCAGTATTCCAGGTATTGCCCAACGTTTTCTCTCGCTCAAGAGCATTTCATGACTACTATCAAGTACCTTTTATATTAACTTATTAATTATATTAATTTATATATTGTGAATCCGCTAGATAAAGTGAACATATTGATTTAATTCGATTGGGTAGATAACATAATAACTTATTAGATAAAAAGCAGCAGCAGTTTCGTAATTACCGGTAAATGATCTCGAAAAAGAAAAATGGATGTTATGGTTATGATGTATTTATACAACATTGAAGCAGTTCGATAAAACTATTGAGATAGAAATTACTATTCATTATTTTTATACGCATTTAACAATTTATAATTGGAAAATACGGATATTGCAATAAAAACAAGACATAAATGGATCGCAAACCGTACTTAGATAAAACTTTTTCACTTCCACATGTTCCGCCACAATATGGAGAAACTGGATTTGTTTCAACTTCGCCGGATTGTTTTCCAGATTTGAAACATACAGGTTTAAAATCAAAATTTGAAAGAAAAGTCATACCAACAGTCAACCCTGATGGAAGATTATCAATTGCGTACAAAATGAAAACACAACAAGATATTTCTAATATTAAACGTGATGAACTAGAATTTATAAGTCGCGAAAATGTTATTCAAAAAGGTCATAAACAATTTATCGATAAAATATTATGTGAATTTGAAGAAGATAGAATACACAAAAATAAAAAATATATGAAATCATGGTCAAGATCAAAAGAATCTCTAGGCTTTGCGAATAGTTTTGGTTCTCTTGGATTGAAAGGAGGCGAAAGTGAGGAATCTGGAATGTCAGTTGAACTTAATAATTTGAATTCATTTGATTCATTAGAACAACCAAGTATTATAAGCTGGAATGATGATAATAATTATATAAATAATAATAATAATAATAATAATAATAATATGAAATCAACTTCAAATAATAATGTTATTCCAAAATCACCAAGATTATCGAAAAAATCGAAAAAGTTATGCAATCGAATGGCTATATTCAATGAATTGCTGGAATCTCCGGATGTTTTGAAATTACCGAAAAAGCCACTGCGAAGATACGCAACTCTATCACCAACTAAAACAATAAGATAAAATATTTTATTATTGTTTCAATGTTAATATTTATTAGTTTTTATAATTATTTACTTTAAAAAAAAAAGAGTTACAATAAAAAAAATATTTCCGATTTTCATATATCATTTCTGATTATCACGTCATCTTATCTCCATAATTATAATAAGCCCCCCTCAAGGCATAAATAGAACTATAAATAGTACTTAATAGATATAACCATGTTAATGATTTTATTAAAACAATTAATAATAACAGTATAAATAATATAACAAAAGCTTTCGTTTAGTTTCTAATAATAAGCTGTACTTGTACTTTCTATTTGTTATATTATTATTTATTATTATTATTATTATTATTATTATTATTATTATTTATTATTATTATTATTATTGCTATTATATTATTATTTATAATTATAATTATTATTATTGTTATTGTTATTATTATTATCGTTATTATCGTTATTTTTATTATTATTATTATTATTATTATTTTATTATTATTATTATTATTATTTTATTATTATTATTTTATTATTATTATTACTATTATTACTATTATTATTATTATTATTATTATTATTATTATTATTATTATTATTATTATTATTATTATTATTATTA
>VKHH01006881.1:0-14575 GCA_015144975.1 Epipyxis sp. PR26KG | reverse complement strand
ATTATTCTTATTATAAAAAATCATATCACATCAAGACAAAAAAACATCAAGACTATTTATATAATCAAAAATTTAAACGAGGTATTATTAAATGCAATACTTTAGATGAATTAAAACTATTTTTTATGAAAGCAAAAGTTTAAATAATTTCTTCAATAATAGTAAATGTTCTTTGTCAATTTTATTTATCATCTAAAGATACAGCGGTAGTGGGTAGGGTAAACCCTGCACTAACCATTGTGCCGTAGCGTCTCTGCACATCTGGAAACCTTGGACAGACTTCACATTATATAGTGCTCATCAAAATAATTTAGGTAAATTTAGGTTTTAGGCAAATTTAGGTACTTAATAAACATTATCGTTTGTCCTACGTAACTATCAATAACATCTTCATCATTGCAAACTATTTTGTAAATTACCGTTTTTGAATATTTGTTAAGCATTATTAAATTAATCTTGTTGTGATATCCTTAAGCGTTTATTTTAAATATGTAAAGCAATTGATAAGAAGCAACAGCATTACTCAGTCTCTGGAAATAAAATAGTTGTGGCTTGAATACAAGTAGACGCCTAATGGTCCATACATTAAAATTTTAAAATCTCGCGTTATTTATTATTTATTTATTTGGATTTATAGGAAAAGATGGAAAAATGACTACAAGTTTGTGTGTTTTTCTTTAAAGAAAAAAGTTAATAATAAGTGCTTCATATGAATGAAAATCTGGGCATCTAATTTGACGTTTCAAATAAAGACCTGCGGAAGTATAGAAGGAGCACAATTACGAATAGCGCAAATATTGAGATCACTCTATAAACAATGGGATTTCCCTTTGGCATGGATTCCAGCAGAAAGGTTGTCATTCTTTGTATCGCCAGCTTTTAGACGACGCTGATGGTACAAATGAGGAATAGGGTGAATAAGTCGACCCTTTTCCATTGCTGGAGGATTCTATTTGCTGTTTCAGCAAAAAGGGCCAGAACCAAGAAGATGAGGAGAACATCTCCATCCAGTTTGTTTCTACCTGTTCTATAAAAAAAAATGAAAATTAATAATAAACAAAACTTGCATCAATAGTTGATGCTGCATCAAATTTTCTTACCTCTACCAGCAGTGGAATTTTCTATGAAACAATGTGAATGAAATTAGCTCATGGGAAAATAAATAAATATTTGTCAGGAATGGATATTGGAAATAAATAAACGTGATTAAATAAATTTAATGGAAATTACGAAGTGTGGAATGAAAAAACAAAAACCCATGATAAACTCACCAATTAATCCAAGTAAAAATTCATAAATTCATCGCTGCAATGATCCTTCAATTTAATTCCTTCCGCGATTCCTGCGTTTTTTTACGCTTCTTGTTCTAGCTTTTGAATTTGAGAATTTGAGAAGCTGACAACCCACTTGCCTGGATTTTAGAAAAAGCTATCTCAAGATTTGTAGACATCTTCTCTCTGAAATCAAAAGCAGTTACTTATCGTCAAATCAAATATTAATAGAATCCAGAATTAACTTATTAAGTTCTGTTCAACTTTTGGTGTAACTTAATTAAAGTTATTATAACCTGGATAAAAGTCACAAGGAAAAAAATAAATGAACAAATGAACTTACTTTGTTTTGAATAAATTAATGAATTAACTGATTCTAAATTCCTATTATATGTGCATTAACTTTTTGTAAAACAAGGGTAAATAATTGTGTCGGTCAACGTTTCAACAATTTATTGAAAGATAGACGATAAATGTAGATGATCGCATAAGCAGTTATATTTTTTTACCTTACTTACTTTTTCCTCTTGTCTGGATTTATTCGAAATTATTTGCCTCTTTTGTTATTGAATATGAAATTAAACTTATATACACCCATTAGAATTAAAAACATGATCGCTACCCTATGATATCACTTACCGGTACATCTATATCTGTTGGCGTTGTGGTAGCTCATTGTATGCTGCTCTTTTGTGATTGTGTCTGTGTGGTGGCTTTGATTGTGTCTGTAGTAAAAGTAGATGTAGTTGCAGTTATTTTAATAAGATATTATTTAGTAAAAAAATAGTTTTTTTATATACTACTACTACACTCTTTACTACTAATAGTTTTTTATTTTTGAATCTAATAAATAAGTTCTTTATTTTTGGATTTGGTGGTGGATTAATTTTTTATCTATTATTTAATTAAATATTTATTATTTATTTTACTACTACTACTACTACTTATATATATTTAATTTCTATGGTTTCATTCATATAGACAAGGCGCAGCAATAGAATGATTATATAGGTATAAGTAATGCTGTACCTTATTGCATCGTTTCCATTTTTAAAACAATATAATCAATCAATCAATCCAATCCAGCCTGCAGTCGGGGGGGGGGAGTAATATTCAATTGGCTTGGAAAGCCCTCAAAGGGGCTTGGAAAGGATCAATAGATTGGTATAGTTATATTTATTTAATTTAGGGGGTTTCAATTTTAAGGGGTCAGTATAAACAAAACATCTACTATGGTATCATATACAGAGACAGGGGGGATATATTCTATAGTTTTACACATTGCCAATGAAAGTAATTTGGTGGACAATCCTTACAACTTGATAATGCGATATTCCCTTCCGTGTCAGAATATTTACCATTTGGACAATTTGCTGTACATTTATCAGAGGTAAGTCCTGTCTTAACACCATATTTTCCAGGTGCACATTTTTTACAATCTGAAATAGATTTCAATCCGACCACATCACTATATGTACCAGGAGGACATGAGCCACTGCATTTAACTGATAATAAACCACTTTTATCTCCATATCTACCTCGTGGACATGGTTTACATCCATCCTGACGTTGACCAGAAACACGCACAAGAACTGTACTTCCTGTCGGCCTATATGTCCTATTTCAAAAATAAAAATTAAATTAAATAAGCTTAAGCTATTCTATATTAAAAACATACCCTAATGGACACGACACTTCTGGAATGACTCCATCAACCGTTTTGATTGATTCTGATGTGATCAAATCAACTGTAGCTGATAGAGAACGTGAACTATTCGATGGAAAACACCATAATTGAAGTTTATTCCATATATTTTGTGTCGTATTATTTAATGCATCATTATTACTAATGCCACCTTTAAGATACGCTGTAGTTACATGTATAATAATAAAAAACAACACAACCGCTAGTTTATACATCTTCAAGACCACAATTTATGCTCCAAAAATGTCCCCACTACACTTTTTTTTAATATTGCAATACTTTATTACTCAAATCACTATTTTAATAAACTATGAATCCTGAAGTCATGCTATAATATAATATATTGCAATAAAATAAATATTAAACGTATGAAATTACGAATTATTATGAAACCGATATATTGTAAAGTTAGTCTGTAGTTGTGTAGTTGTTATGTATAATATTAATTCGTGGATTGGTGGAAATACTGTACGTACCTACACACTTCACACTAAGAGCATCGCCTATCCTATATATTTTAGAGTCACAAATTAATTTAAAATTTACCACTAACAATTTTTGTATTAACAATATCATCACAATATCGTAATATCGTACCCTTTATCACGAATTTTTTTTAATCTATTTCTGGATTTCTGGTAAGCTTACATTCTTACATTATCTCACGTATCTTAGCATCTCTGTCTCATTTTAACATCCAATAAATACCATAATAAACTTAAAATAAGTACCAAAATACTTTTTTTATTAAATTTATATATATAAAAAAAACTCTCTAAAGCGAAACTGTGTTGTTGTAATTTACCGGTATCTTCATTTTATTGTTCCATTTATTTCTTATTCTGGTACCGTATTCCATAAACAAATATAATATAATTATCGTCTACAGCAGATTTTGTTTTGATTTATAATTCAAAAGCTCAATTTTTGTCACTATCGTATTAATTCATTAACATTGTGACACATTTTTTTTCATATTATTATATATAATGATACAATCTTTGTTTTTCATCACTCTTTTGGTTGCATTTGCTATATTAGTTACATCACTAAACAATGGATCATATAATTTATTGAGTAGATTTCTCAATGCAGTAAATCCACCTATCAGCACCAGTATTCCATTTATCGATGCAGTGCTCAGCCATGATTATGACTTAGCTAAATCGATTCTTTTAGCTAATTCTAATGCTGTGAATATTGTTGATAGTAATGGTCAAAATGCAATGCATATTGTTGCAAAGAAGGGTCATTACAAATATCCACCTGGTGGAATACCTTTATTTTTGATTCAAAATGGAATTAATATAAATGCGAAAGATAAAGCTGGAAGTACTCCATTAGAGATTAGCTTATTATCGGGCTGGCAGGTACACTATTATCAAAAATATTTTGTATTTGATATAGATATGGAGTAGAGCTTTTTACTATTCTTTACTAAATTCTATTCTTCAAACTATTTAATAAAAAACCAACGTTGTCAAAAAATCAATAATTTCATCGAATGATTTGAATAATTTTCATCTCTTTTACTACAATAAGCACCGCAATTATTGGTGAAAGTGTGAAGTTGAAAGAAATAAAATTAATCAAACAAATAATACAACAGAAATAAATAATCATCGATGATTCCGACATTTCTATTTCATGGTGATTATCAATATTCTCAACAGTATTGATTGTGTTGTTGGTTTTATGAGGGCATGGTGTGTTTAATTATTTGTTTGGGAATTGGCACGCCCAAGTAAATCATTTCCTTTCACATTCATAGTTCTTCAATCAACTTTTAGTTCTGTTTGATTTCTTTTATTTCTTGCTACTATATATATATTTTTTTCAATTCATAATAAACGATTATGAGGCATGAAATTTATAATGAGTTCAATTCTTCAAAGTTAATAAGCTTTATTTTCATTACAATCAATAGTTGTCTCATACTTCCAAATTTTCTATGGTCATTTCCCGGATTTTGTTGGATTTTGTAATATTAAGTCATTTTCTGATAATTTATGACTATAATAATATGATTTAATTCTTTCATAATCAACATTTTCATGATAATTTTTATTATTATTGTAATTTATATTTGTCATTTCTTCCTTATTATTCCTTTTTTGTGTTGTTATTATAAATAGAAAATAGCTATGCTGTTGTTGGATAATGGTGCTAATAGATTAGTCGTGACAGATGATATCAAACAAAGGATCACTTGTCCAGATTGTAAGCGAGTAGTTAAACAATATAATTTATAATAATAATAATAACATGAATAATAATAATTACAATAATAATAATAATAATAATATTAATAATTTATAATAATAATAATAATAATAATAATAATAATAATAATAATATTAATAATAATAATATTAATAATAATAACAACAACAATAATAATAATAATAACAACAATAATAATAATAATAATAATTTAAGCAGCTTGATTTTTTAAGAAATTGTTTTTGCTGACATCGAACCAAATAAATAATAACAAAAGATATGATAGAAACAAAACATAAATCAAAACTTTAAGTTTTTTCAGATACAAATTTTTTATCAATGCTATTAGTAGGAAGGAAAAATACAGCGACCCTAATTTATATAATTTAAAAATGCAATGAAAATATATAAGAAAAACGGATAGTTTTCCTATGTTGAATTGCTTTTAAATGAATGAATGAACGAACTTTAAGAAACTAAATGAAGTAATGAATGAATTAATGACAATGACTGAACAAATCATTATTATAATTAAAAAATATATAATAACAATAAATAATAATGATAATCCATTTGAATTAAAATTAATTTTCTAAAATCGAGATTATTATTTATTTATTCTTTACATTACAATGTGTTATCAGTGAACAAGAGAGGCTTAGGTCCTATGGTCCTATAATAGGACATAAATTGAAATAATACAATAATATTATACAAAAATATAATTGATTTATATAATATTATTATTAAAAAAAATATGATAATATCAAATCTTATAATTATTGATTCTTTTTCCATTGATCTTCATCAATGAAATTCTTCTGCATTTCTAATAATTTTGAGTGAGAAGGTGGGAAGAACACACGACTATAATAAATAAACCATAATAACAATAATAATTATAAAAAAAAATTATAAGCGAAATTATTTGATTATTTTTTCAGAATTCGAAAATAACTAATAATAATAATAATTATAATAATGATAATAATTATTATGTTTAAAATGATTATTGCATTTTTTGTTCAAACTTCACAGCCATAAAATGGAGAAATATCATAATAATGATAATTATACATTTTAATAAATTAATGAGTTTGATTGTATTTTTGTTAATAATAATAATTAATTTTAAAATGAATAATAATAATAATATTATTATTTATTATTATAATATAATCATTATTTATATAAATAACAACCATGATCCAACGTGACTGTATTTTTTATGACAATATCAAAAGTAGTTTTTTATTATAATATATAAATTTGAGTGTATAAGTAATGTCAATTATCAACTGCATGCAAGGAATTAGATGATGTCAGTCTCTTGTCAAAACAAGTATAATCATAATAATTTGATATAAAATTATAATAAATCAAAATATTTTTTAATGATAATATAATTATAATAATAATATGATAATAATACTTACTATAAATTCCGAAAGAATCCAATATTATAAATATTTTTAGGAAGGGTTCCAGGATCGTCTACCAGAAATTCTGGCAAACTATTATGTTGATCAATTATTCCACGAACAGGATGAGAAGTAATTTCATCCTTTATAAAACAATATAATAAAAATAATTAACAAAAAAAATATAATAATTATCAAATTCAATTTTATTATGATGAATTAGTGGATGATATCAATGAAAATATCAAATATTAGTGATGTAAAAGAATAAAATAGTATACCATGCGTGGTAATGATATAATAATATTACCTTATTTTTATTTGTGTTAATTATACCAATAGTTGGCACACATCCAACTAACTCATCATCATTTTGATGTTGTTGATAAACATTATCTTTTTTAGAATTGATACCATTATTATTGTTATTATTATTATTATTATTTTGAATCACTTCATTATTATTCTCCACTACATCATGTTTCATTGTGAAGATATTATCAATTGGTTTTGAATTTACATCATTTATAATAATATAATCTTCATCTTTTTGATAATTTTCATTTCCAGAATTTTTAGTTTTATCTTCACTCATTGTCACCCCATCCTGTGACAATATTTCCTTATTATTGTTATTATTATTATTGTTATTATTGTTATTATTATTATTGTTGTTATTATTATCAATCAAAGGACTTACAGTTTCCTTTGTTTCTGATGGAATTGATTGATTAGAAATTATTAACTTTTTCCCTTTTTGTGATTCAATCATTTGTTTTTGTTGTGAAGTTAATTTTGCTTTTAATAATGGCCATTTTTCTGTTTCTTTATATTTTAGATGTGCTTGTTTTAATCGTTTATGAATACGACGAACAGAATCTTTTAAGAAATGAAGAAAGATATTATGATTTAGATTATTATATAATATATGCATTATTTATTAAGAAGAAATAAAACTAAGATATAATAATACTAATGATTATAATACTTATCATAAATATTATGTGGAAGTAAGCTTACCCCATTTGAATGTTTCATTTGTGGTCTGTCCAATGAAAAGTAAGTATAAATGATAGCTCATAAAAGCACTATAATAATATTTAAAATCATAATTTTATATTTTATCTTTTTGTTCAAATTTATCGACCATAAAATGGAGAAATATCATAATAATAATTAATAGTTTGATTATGAAATAATAATCAAGAATATAATTAATTGAATAAATATTGCTTTATATTTTGATTTATGTAATAATATAAATAAAAGAAATAGCCATCATCAGTATTTATAATAATAATAATAAATATGTTTTTTTTGAAATTAAGCAGCTTGAATTAATTTTTTTTGCTAGCATTGATTAAAAAGAATAATAATATTATTTAATAAGATTATTCTAATATATGTATATAATAATAATATATAATTTTTTTTGAATTTAAGCGGCTATAATAATAATGATAATAACAATAATAATAATAATAATAATAATAATAATATAATAATAATAATAACAATAATAATAATAATAATAATAAAAACAATAATAATAATAATAATAATAACAATAATAATAGTAATAATAATAACAATAATAATAATAATAACAGCAATAATAATAATAATAATAACAATAATAATAATAGTAATAATAATAATAATTTACTATAATCAAAATTTATAATGAATGAAAAATGTATGATTTTTAGGATTCCATGATTATATATCATATTACTAACAGAAAATAATGAGTATCTCAAATATATACATAATAGTTTGTTCGATTATGATAATAACTTACAATACAGCGATTCCCATGACTGCTGCAAGAACCAAAATTATGACAAGACCATAATTTCGATTAATAATATAAAATATAACCATACTTAATGTCGCTTTATGTTTCTGAAATAAAAATAATAATTAAAAATATGATAAGAGAAATTATTTGTTTTATGTTTATGTCCAGAAGATATTTCCTACAAATGGTGGGAAATAACATAGGAAATGATAAAATATAACAGTATTATAAATATATATATAATTATTATTATGTTTAAATTTAAAAATAATATAATTGCAATATTATATCTTATTACTATAATAATTACGATGATAAAATTTTAAAATATTAATATTTCTATTATTCTTCATATGAAATCACCTGTTTTGTTTGTGCATTTATGAAAACTGCAGATAACAAATTTCTCTCATATACCTGCAGTATACACATCAAAGAGATATAAAATTATTTTTCATGCCAAAAAATTATAAATAATAAAAAGAAACGTACCTCACTCACAAGAATGAGATATAACTCATAAGTTGCATAGAAGAAAAATGTACAATTAATCAAAAGAAATGTTAAGAAATATTTGTAATTAAGTTCACCAACACTATAAAAAAAATTAACATAAATATGATTAGTTTTCTTGATTTTTGATAAATTAATGGATGAAACCAACACAAAAAAATATACTGTTTATGATATTACCATTGATTTAACCATACACAATGATGATCGAATAATGGAACACAAATTCCACATAGATTACAATGTTTTGAACGAGCCACCTACAAGCATTGATTATTCGGTTAATCGTTAAAAATATTACAATATTGATATTGAATAAATACATTTATTACTTCCTATTATTGTTGAAGAAGATCACAAAAAAATATTCGAAATAAAAAATATGATTCCTACTATTTTTGCAAATAATCTATTGATAAATTTTAGAAAATACACCTTTGTTGTATTACAAGTTTTGCATTTGTTATTAGGAATGTAAATTAATCCATCGTAAGGTTGATGTCCAAAGCATGTTTGGTTTTTTTCTGTTATAGTACCTGGTCCAACAGTACAAGCTAAATAAAATGAGTATTGACAAGTAATCACCCAAAATACAGCTATATATTGATGGATTGAACCAACAAGAAACGTTGGAAGTTGAGGTGCACCTATAAAATACATATCATTATTACAGTCTCAATAATTTTATTATTAAAATTCTAATAAACTATGCTTACCTATTAGCAACCATGCGATAAACGCACCGTTGATGATAATTAAATACAACAGTTGCAACAACGGATTTCGTTCATAAATAATATATTGATAAATCTCAATCAATTGCTCAAACAACTTATCTCCTATGATTGTATTAATACTTTGGGAAACTGCCTCCGGAATTCGTTTGAATAAGAATCTAGATATTGTTCCATTCATAGACTGATTACGCACGTTTGTATCAGCGCAAGTAATAGCATAAATGGTGACAATGATTATAATTGTGTATAAAACACACAGGATAATTGTTAATAGAGTATCCGTTGACATAACTTTAGTTTATATGTTTATATTTAGGAATATAGTGAATCAATCAACCAAAAACTTAATCTTATGAATATTTTATTCCAATTTTGTGTGTAGGTACTGTAATGACCAAAAGTCTTACTACTTTAATTAAAATCCTGGTCCTGCAATATAGGTTTTATTGAAATTTTTATTGTTCCAATAATAATATAATAAATAATGAGCCAATTTATCTAAATACTGCACATCTCATAAGCTTTATTTTATAATTAGTTCCTGTAACACTTACAGAAATTTTATTTCTATGACAAAAATTGAAATATTACAATACAGTATACTCTAATAATTATATAACTTCTTTTATATTTTATTATTACTTTTTATTAAATCTTATTTTACCCCTCCCCCAACCATATCGGTACCCGAAACACCATCATCATATCATTAGTTTTTATTTTTTATGTTTTTATAGTTTATGAGATAACTTTTTATACGGTATAAAAAAAATTAAAAGTTAGTTGCTTAGGATTTTTCTCTCAGCATCAGGGACATGTGATTGATTCAAACTATTTAAAAAGAAAATGCTAACATACTGAGTAAAGTTTAAACCATAAAGTTGCACATAAATATATTAATATATTGAATATTTGCAGTAGTAGTTGCTGATACAGTGATACAGTGTATGAGATGGAAAATTATGAATGCGATCTGTTATCACTTTTAGAATTAAGCGATGATTATATTAAACATCAAATTAACTTAAGAAATCAATTGTCTGAAGCATTTTTTCAAATGACCATAGCAAGAAAGAATTTCAATCAAGGTTATATAACAGTTGAGAATAGTAGACTAGAATTGGAAGCTTCTGTTGTAATTGACGATAAAAATGAAAGATGTTTGTTGAAGATTGCGGAAGATTCCAACGACTCATTACTCAATATTTGCGGTATGCCTCCTCCAGCACTTAGAAAATCACAGAAAGAATTCATAAAATCGATTCGCTCCATCGCAATTCTCGCTGACGATTCCCGACAAATTTCGAATTTAGTTCTTAAGTTGCAGTCAGAAGAGATTGATCAAGTTATATAATTTACGGTAATATTTTGCTCTGCATTGATTGTTATTTATGGGTATTGTTCACCACTAATTTGTTTATTCAGTTTATGTACTTTATTGTGGTTCATTTATTACTAAACATGATTTATTGATATATCAACGATTTATCTGTAGATCAACATTTATCTGTAGATACGACATGTGTTCACACTAACATCAAAATTCAATCGAACAGAGCTAGGATAGTGTTGAGTTGTGAATTAATTTTTCGAAGTTGTAATAATTCTTCATTAAGAAAGATTGGTTAACGAAGCGCATTAGTGTGGTTAGGTGAATAAGCAAAATAATATCACAAATCATGATGGTTAGGTTTGATATTTAAAATAAATATTAAAATATTGTCATTAAGAATTTATTTTATTCTTCAAAGAGCATACTGCCTTATCATAGATATTTAAAATATATCTTGCTGAAATACTGGTACATTATTAGTTGTAAGAGAACTGATCTGTACTACTCAAAGTCAAATATCATTTTTTGTAGTAATGGGGTAATTTACAGTAGAACACTAAAAAAATGTAGTTAATCGCAATATTTCAAAGTTCTGTAAGCATCTTAATTCAGAAGTCAATTCACAATTAATCATTATTTCATAATGGCCGAAGCAAAAACGAAATGTTGGAGTTAAAATTGACTTAAAACACTGTTTTGTCAAAAAAAAAAAAATTAATGTGTGTTTACCAGAGTTTTGCTCTAGTAGCTTTCATTTTGACATTTTTATTAATTAAACAATCAATTACATTTGTTTGCAAATTTCGTGATTGGTTGTGTAAAAAGCAAGCATTCAAAAAACATACGCTTGTGAATGAATATTATCATAATGAATGGATTAAATTCTAAATCATGATCAAGTACAGTAATTCTCAACAAGAGAAACAAGCTGGAAGGCATAACAGAGTGTTTACTGTAGTTCCACTCAATTTCGTTCACACTATATATTACATTCATTCATTCATTCATTCATTCATTCATTCATTCATTCATTCTCAATAACCAAATAAAAAAATAATACGAAAATAACCAATTCTCTTTCTATTATATTTATTTTACACTTGTGTAAATTAAAGAGACAAATCTGGAAATCATTTGTTACAAAGTTAGTCATTGCAGAGCGCACGAATACTCTTTAATAAACAACAAATCATATCTGAAATACTAATATTGTGGAGATACAATGCTTCATAGAATTTTTCAACGTAGCGCACTCCCGACCATCAATAAAAATTTTAGTCCTATTTCTTCATTGATTTCAGCCAGATTACCAGTTTCAACTTCATTATCGAGCTTACCCATTCTCAATCCATTTCAAATTATCCTCAGAACTATGGCGAATTATAGACATAAAAAAATAATTAAATTAGCAAAAGGTTATCGCGGTCGAGCAAATAGATGTTTTACCGTTGCTTTGCCTAGAGTGATGAAAGCAAGACAATATGCTTATCGAGACAGAAAGGTAATAGATGTATACTTTTTGTTAACTATTGATTTCAACTAATCAAACTCATTTTCAGGTTCAAAAACGAGAAATTAAATCATTGTGGATTGTAAGGATAAATGCTGCATCTCGTATGTATGGATTGCCGTACAGTCATCTAACGAACAAATTACAAAAGTCAAAAATTATTTTAAATCGGAAAATATTAGCTGATTTGGCATTCAATGAACCATTATCATTTAAAGCTGTTGTTGAAGTTGCAAAATTGATTTAATCCATTTAATATTACAAATTATAAATTAAGTTAAAAGTTACAAACCATTAAAACAATCATTGTTAGGAGTTAAGAACATCTCCGCTTTCTTCTTATGTATTAGAACTACTATTTGATGATATTATGTGATGAGATAGCCATCGCAATTGTGCACGAATGGGATTACTTGAACTTGGAATAAGTTGGGTCAGAAATATCATTGCTAAATCTTTCTCTGGATCAACATAAAAAAAAGTCGACCCAACTCCTCCCCATCCATATTCACCTCTTCCACTCAAACTTCCACCTTTAGCAACTACAGGATCAGTAATTACGTAACCACCAAACCCAAAACCGCATCCACCGCCATAAAATTCACTAAATCCCATTTCAAAAGCCATATCGACCATATTAAGATCATGGGGTAATTGATTTGTCATCATCAATTCACATGATTCACGTGATATGATTTGGTTTCCATTATAGCTGCCTTTGTTTAATAAACAATTCACAAAATGAGACAAATCATTTAGAGTTGAAACCAAACCACCACCTCCAGACAAAAATGTTGGACAACGCTCACGTTGACGCTCTGGATGAGATGATGGTTGAAATCCAAACGAAGAAGTCGCATCATAACAATCTGCTAATCTGGAAAATTTATCTTCTGGGACAAAAAAATCTGTGTCAATCATATCCAAAGGGCCTAATATTTCATTCAAAAAATATTCCCTTAAAGACATTTTTGAGACAACCTCAATAATGCGACCTAGTATATCAATACTTAATCCATAATGAAACTTTGTACCGGGTTGGAAACATAATGGAGAATGCGCAACATTTTCACTTAACGTTTCCAAGTCAGTATTTTGAAACCAATTTTGCCAATCGTTATTTGGTACTGAATTTTGTAACAATTGATCATGAAGCGTTTTAGAATTAAATATTCCATATGATATACCTGATGTGTGAGTTAATAAGTGACGAATAGTCATTTTGGTACTGATTGGTTCTGTTATAGGATTTTCTAATGTTCCTCCAATAAGTACAGTTGAATTGGTAAAAGATGGAATCCACTTTGATACTTCATCGTCCAGACTAATATGGCCATTCTCAATTAGTTTCATAATAGCTATTGTTGTTATTGGTTTTGTCATTGAATAAATTCTGAATATAGTTGACCTTTCATAACGTTTCACAGCAGTATTTGAATTACAACATTCATGGTAAAATAGTTCTTTACCAGCGCTATTATACAAACCAAGAACTGCTCCTGGAAGAGTTCCTCCATTCACCCAACTTTCCAAAAAGCAGCTTAGCTCGTTTAAATTATTCATAAATTATATACAATCAAGTTGATACACAATGTTGTTGGTGATTAGTTTTGAATTGTTTTTATTTAATACTGGCTAAATATTCAATAGTTAAATATTGAGGCTGAATACCGAATACCGCTCTTTCCTGTTAGAATTGTTATATTGAGCTGAATAGATACATGATACTGGTGTATGCATTTAAAAAAGCACAGAAGCAATACCAGAATAAAGTTACAAATTACGAATGATTTGCAATATGAGAAAATCAATTGTGTACTGTATGTTGTATGTACTACATACAAAAAAGACTCGTTGTTTGGTAATTGTCCTTTATTCGGTATTATTTAAAGAAAGCCTATAATATATTTAAAAAAAATATATAGGATCCCGGATCGAATAATTAACTCCGGAACTTACGTGTTGAAAATATTATTATAAAATTAAAATCTCCCTTTTTTCTTTTTTTGAATAATGATTGAGTCGAAGAAGCTAGAGCTTAAGAGGGCTCTCTGTTATGTT
>VKHH01006880.1:0-14577 GCA_015144975.1 Epipyxis sp. PR26KG | reverse complement strand
ATCCGCAGAAAATAATAACGCAGAATTAAACGCAATATTAAATGACGGAGTTTTAAGATGGACCAGATGCTTAGTTTCACTTGTTGGAAATATGGGATTATCCATATGATGAATATATTTAATGTAACAACTTGAAAGTTGCGCCAAAAGAAAACCCGAGTAAATGTTTTTTGCGATAAAATGGCCAGACAGCGAGGCATGCGAAATTTCCATTTCCGCGGCGCTAATTACTGACTAAAGGTTGGTGAGAATGTTGATTTGAAAGTATTCTTGGTACATTGTGACCAGCTCCAGCTACTGAATTAATACTATTCGAGGTTATCTGACTTGCGTGAATTGGTTGTCGATTTTTCTTCTTTTGGGGCGGGGCTGGAGCTAGATTATTTGAATTCATTATCTATTTTATTTTTCCAGCAAGGGAGCAAGGGATAAATATTAAAAGTGACGTAACTTAAGAAGAGAATTGATTATCAAATTGAATGTATATGGATATTCATAAATTGAAAGATTTCTACTGTCGGTACCGTACTGTATAAAAAGGCTTTTTCAAAACTGTTGTTCCTGGTCTCGTGCGTAAGCAATTATATTTCCAGGATTTCACACCCTTTTCTTGCATCTGGCATCATATTACAGTAAATCACAACTCGTAGTGCTTGATTATTGTTCATCATGGCAACAGTAGATGCTGCAAACACCAAGATTGATTCAAGAACGGATGGTAAATTTGAAGATGAGAATGTAGAAAACACGGATGAAGACTTATCAAGTGAAAAAATATCAAAGTTAAAAACACAAATTTCAATTGATTGGGAAAATGAAGCTGTAGGTATTAAAGATGGTGATTTATACTCTGAAGGGCTTAAAAATGAGGTAAATAGTTATTTTATGAGTTAATGAACCTAAATAAAAAATAAACATTTATTTACCATTCAATTTGGACAGTCATGTCACTTTCTATAACATATTTATTTTTATAGAATTTCTTTACACCAAGTGAAAAGCTAGCTTCCAATAGCTCATTTTATGTTGCACAAAATGAAAACGATTTAGAAAAAATTTCTGCATTTCGATTATTATTATCCAATGAAATCAATGAAATATTAACAGATCACGATTGTTTAAGATTTCTTCGCGCTCGTTCATATAATTTAAATAAAGCAAAAGAAATGGTTTTAAAGTGGGATCATTGGTGGAAAACACCATTGCCAGGTACTTCATCTCTATTTCCGAAAGATTTGTCAGTATTAACGGATGAAAAAGAACATATTTTTCGTGAAATGCTACCACATTCAAATCTTGGTGAAGATCGAGAAGGTATTCTTATATAATTCTTTTTTATAATCAAATCATGCACGTTTAATATTGTATTGTAAATACTTTTTTATCTTCATAATAAGCAATAACGTTTTAAAAATATTAAGTGACCAACTGCGACTTTATCAATGTGTGGGAAAATAATGTAAATATTACAAAATTAACTTAGGAATACCAATAATAACAACATGAAAGCACACTACTATTTATCCACTTATTTATATTTCATTATGATAGGTCGTCCTTTGTATTGGGAGAAAACTGGATTAATATCATCACGATTTTCAAAAATAAAGAAATTATTAAGTGAAGATGAAATTGTGATACGTCATATAAGACAACAAGAAAAAACAATGGATCGTTTACGTTTTAATTCAATTAAATATAATAAATTAATTGATAAACAAATAATAATATTTGATTTAAAAAATGTTAGTTTTTCGATTGATACTATGGCAATGCGTATTTTCAGAAAGACACTTGTCATAGATGAGTCATGTTACCCTGAGCGATTGCATAGACTATATATGATTAATGCACCATCATTTTTTGCTGCTATTTGGAGTGTTATTAAGCCATGGTTGCATCCAGTGACAGTTGATAAGATTCAAATTATTGGTTCAGATTATTTACCGAAATTATTAGAATGTATTGAAATAGATCAAATTCCAGTTGAATATGGTGGAACAAAAACTGATTTCTTTTGGACTGTACCAGAGAATGAATTACCATTAATTTAATATATAATTATGATTTAGTTCGTATTGTGACAATTTGAGTTTGTTATAGTATTTATTATTGTAATTATTAGCAATAATCATGTATACATGCGATGCTGTAGCTACCTACCCAACAATGATATTGTTCATATAATTAAGATTTAATAATTATAACAATTTTTTAAATAATCACATAGCAACATTTATTTATAAAAAAATAATACTATCCCATTCCTTATTATATGATGTATGGTTACAGTATATGTATAAATGTGTATCTAATAATTATTAAGATTACATCATATTATTTCATACTATATTACAAGCTTATATACTGTAATAAGATTTAATATTAAGTACTCCACTGCGTGAATAATTGTTATTTTTATTAAAATTATTATATTAATTTAATGAAATAGTTGTATGAAATTGCAAAGGATGGTTCTTATTATTTAAAACAATATATTATGATGATTTTTGACAAATATTTAAGATTTGAAATGTCAGTGAAGAGATATATCATATTATGATATAATACACTAACTTAACTGTGCTGGATTACTTAGGAACAAGTAAAAATGGAAAAAGTATTATTGTTTGATTGTAGTTATAATGAATTTTAAACATCTCTAAATTTCAATTACATAGCTTCATTAAAGCTCCCTTTAGTATGTTTGAAGATAAATTCAAATTTTGAAATAATGAAAAAGAATATACTAGAGTATCATTATAATAGAATAATTGGCAATTAAAATATCATATATTATTTTTCAAAACACATTACCAGATTTAAAAAAATAATGATAATAAATTAAGATCGTTTTTGTTTTTTATGGCGTTTGTTACCATTCTGATTATTATTATCATTGGCTTTCTTATCCTCATCAAGTTGAATGTCATCAATATTATCATCATTCTCAACATTCTCATTTTTTAAATTGCTATTACTATCAATGTTATTATTAGGATTTCCAGTATTCCCAATATAAATACCATATAACAAAAAGCCCCCCGACGTTGACATAAACATATCCGGTCTTGTTCTTCCAGCTAAAGTTTGATATTCTCTCATCCAAGTATCAGAGAGAACAAGTCTTAATGCCAGTCCAGATTGTTGTAAGTACATATAACAATCAACTAATGGCTCTTGAAACTCATGGAATATAACGAATGGGGAAGAAGGTGTAAGTAATTGAATGGCTTGTTTGAGAATAGGAAGTGGTCGATATTTGCACGCTATAATTAAGCTATCAAAAGAATGGATTATATTAGAAATAATAATAAAATTGAGTGTAATAATTACAATAGTAATAAACTACTTTTATGAATAATTTTAAAATAGATTATATAATAATATGAATGGAAATTATAAATTATGAAAAATCAAATTTATTCTATAATATATATTTTTCACTATGAAAAATAATCACTAAAGTGAATACAAACATGTAAGAATATAAGAT
The DNA here is from genome assembly GCA_015144975.1 of Epipyxis sp. PR26KG. Classification (NCBI taxonomy): domain Eukaryota; class Chrysophyceae; order Chromulinales; family Dinobryaceae; genus Epipyxis; species Epipyxis sp. PR26KG. Next base: position 11,081 of record VKHH01006880.1, on the reverse strand, counting down.
ATTGTTACTATCTTTACTCTCAAGCCAATTGTAGTATGAATTTTAAATTAGTATTTTCGGATATTTTCGGGTGAATATCGGAACAATCATAACTTTTAACCAGATTTTGCTGAAACTTATTCAATCGAATATTGGAGGGAAAATCGAATTAAGCTGTTCAAATATTTCATCCAACAACAAACAACAGTTAGTTGAACCACAAAAAATGTTTATAACAGCAAAATGTTATTATCATGTATCCAAGGGTAGTTTATGATGAAGAGCAATTATAATAATCAAATAGCTATAATTAACTGATAAATTACCTGTCAACTCCTTGTCTTAGATGAAGTCGTAACTTGGCTTTAATATCATCATTTCGAAAAGTTGAATTCATCATATTAATAATAGGATTAATTTGACATTTGAGTTTCTTTTGTTTGAATTGTTTTTTATTATTATTTACATCGTTTTCAACTACATCCTCATTATTGTTAATTTCAGATATATGATTATTATTACTATCCTTCATCAGATGTGCTGAATTGAAAATATCAGGAACAACATCATTTTCCATATTATTATTCTCTTGATCAACTATCCTGCTATTATTATTACTATTATTGTTATCGTTATTATTATCATCAACTAGCATACTGGATTCAATTACCGAAGTATCATCTACCAACTGTGGTGCAAAACCACTCACGTAAACATCTTTTGCAGCAGGTCCTAATTCATTGGAAGGTACAGTCTAAAATAAATAATTATTGTTAGAAGTTTTATGCAAAAACAAGTAATTTTGTATGAATATTACCTCAATAATAGAAATACTCTGTAGATCAAGATTAAGTGAATGAACTAAGTCTAAGTGTGGCTGCTGTCCACCATAAACTGCAATAATACGACCTTTTCCATTCATACGATAAGCAAGTGCCCCAACCACCAATCCGATCATACTTTCAATAACCATCACTCTCCCACCTGAATGAATTCCACTCTGACTGACTATTTGGGCTAAAGTATCTTGACGTAAATTACAAATCTTTTCTCTGCTTTTTGTGAAGTATGCTTGACATAGTAATGATGGTGTACATTTATAAACGCGAATTCTTCGTTTGTATTTCTTTTCTTTACGTTTAATCCATTTTTCTTGTGCAAATTCTGTTTTAGATGAAAAAGTACCACTATTTTGAATTAAGGTTTGAATTATTTCTTCACCAGATAAACCAGAAGCTTTCAAACGATGAATATCAACATCTTTCAGCTTTTGAGCAGTATTGGTATCAACATAGAAGCTATTATCTCCACGAATGGGAATTATTTTTGAATGATTTTGATGATGTTGATTATTTTCATCATCTGAATCATTATTTGACTCGTTATGGTGAGTTATGTCTCCATTGTCAATATTTAGACTCATATCTATGATGTCATTCAAGGCTCGACTGTTGTACTTTTCTTGATCGTCTTCAGAAACTTTTACTAACTTTCTATTCATCAATTCAAATACACTACCATATTCTTCACTAGCTAAATTTGAGAGATTCACGCGTGTTCGCCCTATTTTTTGATCACGAGAAACTTTAACCACATTAAATTCTTTATCATCGTAACTTCGAATTATTATGGTTTGATCTAATTTAATAATATTGTTTTCGTCACAGTTCATCTTAACCACAATTCACACTATTTATGGCAATAATATGATTGATAATGTGGCATTTTACCGGTAATCGATAACTGGCTACCTGCTGTTGAAGCTGAAAATAACATTATTGCTTTAATACACTAGTTTTTTGTGATGTATAAGCTTCGTTTGATCACATTAAGATACTTTGTTTCATCTCTATCATTAATACGTCTTGCATATTCTTTTAATATTCCGTATAGTTTAGGGTTGTACCCAAATTTTCAACTTACTCGAAGAAGCATTCAAACACATAGCTTTCAAAGAATGAGCGAAGGTTTGAAAGGTACGCCAAGCAATGATTTTTTTATCAATAATACCTAATCAAAATCGAAGAACAAGTACAATAAATGGTATGATTTCATTTATTATTTTTGTTGTATCATTCAGCAAGCAGCGCTGAAGAAGTTGCAGCAGAGATTGCTGCATCAACTGATCCAGCGATTAACCCATACGCACCTACATTTTTTGACAAGATTGTATCAAAACAAATTCCATCCACAATTATTTATGAAGATGATTTATGCCTTGCTTTTCGAGACATCAATCCACAAGCTCCCGTTCATTTCCTGGTAATTCCAAAAAATAAGGATGGGTTAAACCGACTCTCCAATATGCGAGAGGATCAGAAAGGATTAGTGGGACATCTGGTCTACGTTGCGCAACAAGTTGCGATAGAAGAGGGATTGAAGCCTAATGGATATAGACTGGTTGTGAACGATGGTAAAGAGGGATCCCAAAGTGTTTATCACTTACATATTCACATCATTGGGGGAAGACAAATGACTTGGCCGCCTGGTTGATTGAATTCTCACAAATTATTTTTATGGGAAGACATTTAAATAAAAAATCTTAATATAAACACAACTTCAATTTATTTAATTTATATGAAATATATATTTTCACAAAAAAACTCGTTGTCATCTGATATGATGAAGATTATAACAGAAGAATAATAACTACACTATATCGAGAGTATCCGTACAGTAATCTCACATAGATAAAAAGTGAAAACTCGTTGGGGAGTTTTACAACTACTTAACTTAGATAGCTTTGACAGCAACATAAGTAGGATCGTTGGTGATAGCACATGTGTTTTTTCCGTATGCTAAGCGAATGAAACCAGATTCACCCCATGATGTTCCCCAACTGTTTCTGACCTTCCAGTAACCACTGGAACTAGCATCAACACCAACGGCTTGTACGCAGTGATCAACACTCTTTCCACAAGTTGTCATGATACCACCTTTGTAACTATTCCATGAAGATGCGTCCAAGCAAACGGAAAGAGGACCTTTGGATTGGACGTAAGTTGCCATATTTGATTCACCACTAACAGTAGTGTAGCCAGTGACACTAACAACATATTTACTTGCGGTGGCTTTGCAAGTACCAGTAACACCTTGGTAGGATGTATAAGGATAATTAGCATCAGTCTCGATGCCTCCGGCTTTTTTCACATAATTGTATGCACGCTCAGTCCAGCCACCGTTGCAACCTTGACTGGTAGTATCACATTGAGTGATTTGTTCAGGTGACAACACAAAGGACTTACCCAAAGTTCTCATAGAATCAGATTCAATTTGTTCAGTAGCGGAAAATGCCCAGCAACTACCGCAGTATCCTAGAAGAAAGAGCCAATAAAGTTAATAATTTCCTGTTTGGTAATTGCAGTATCTATCTACTGTACCTTGATCCTTTACTGCAGTTGTGTATTTGCCAGTCCAGTCCACAAGGCCTAATGAAGCATCAGGTGCACCTAAATCAGGAGAAAGTGAGGCACCCTCGCCGGTCTTCATTGATGGATCAGCAGTCAAAAAGTGCGCTTCAAATTCAGCTTGACTCAAATCAGAAAATCTAGTGACACCGTGTACAGCCGATCCACCATTTTTCAATTCCAACCCGTTTCTATGATCTGCCATTTTTAAATTTTCAATAAAAATATGGAAGCGGTGAGATTCTTCATCCATAGTGGAATAGACCTTGTTGTGTTCAGCCTTAAAGTTTTCCCATATTTGTTTCTGATTTGGTGTGTCATCTGCTTTAAAAATTGAAGCAGATGAAGTGGCAACAACAGCACAGGCGACAACGATTTGATAGATCATTTTGAGGGGAATAATTTAAAGATAGAATGTATATGCAAAAACTTAAAACTAGTTCAATAAAAATGATTCGCCCCCTCAAATTGATTTCCCACCCCTGATAATATCTTAAACGGTTACTACTAATATCTTAAACGGTTATAAAAACATTGCAATAAACTACAATGTAATTATACAACTTATTTTTGATAATAAATAGATTATTATACAACAAAAAGTTTCCAAGAATTTGAAGTTGATATTTTTACATATATTTTGATTTTTTGATTTTTTGAATATTTTAGTTTTTCCCGCCTCCTAAATAAAAAAAAATCAGTCTGTTTATTGAATTAAAAATAATTGCAGATTACTTGGGAAAGAAATGAACTCAAATGAAGGAAATCACGTATTGGCAGGTGAGAACTTTGAAAATCTGTACAGCAGTATATTGAAAATTTGCATTCAATAACCATTTCTAATTAAATAATGCTAAATGCTAAACTGCTGTTTAATAAAGGTCATATTATAATTTCACTTGTGTATTTAATATTAGTCGGATACTGCATATTTTCGTGTTAATACTGTATGGGAATAGAGTATGTGATGTATTTTCATTGAATTATTTCTATTTGTATATGGTGTTTTACTGTATAACCATAAAAACAGGCTGTTTGAGTGAATATGAACTCTATCGTTTAAATAACATCAAAAGAAATGAAGCATTTCTGGAACAAATCGGTTTATCTACTGGTACAATTAAAACAAATGATATGTTGAAAGCTATTGAAATTAAACCAAAAATTAAGAGAGAAGTCATTAAAAGAAGAATTACACTTCCTATAGTTGAACCAACAAGACAATCCAAACGAATAAGAAGTATTCCAATAATTGATGAAATCGAAGAAAAGTATGATGAGGAAGGTGTCTCAACACAAAATACTAAACCATCTGTTGAGTATGTAGAAGTATTAATTGATGAAGAAACAAGTGGAAGAAAACATATCAGCGATCAAATCTTATTTGATTTCATATCAAATACCAATCCTAATCACATACAGTTAATAACTGAGGATGTAAAGTCTCTTTTTCACATCCTGAGATCATAAAAATGAATATTTTTTATTTTGATTTATCTGTTTTGTAGGATATACATCATTGCGTCAAACGGATAACTTCAATGTCAAATAATAAATTGGGCACAAGAATAAAAATGATTTCAACGTAATTAACTTAATTTTTTTTCTTTTCTTTTAATCTTATTGGTAATCTTTTTAATCTTTTATTTTTTCAGAGGTAAAGGATTACAGTCGTATATCAAATTGCTTGTGTTTCAATATGGTTTGCGAGCATCTGGGCTTGAACAACTTGCTGATTCGTGTACTCCAGCAATAAAAACATTAGAAAAACGAGTTGAATAATACACAACATATGTTGAATAAAATAGACATATTTCCGAATTATTTGTTTATTATTAAGACAAAACGAATAATGAAAAATGATATTTTGGAGATGGTCTCTGTAATATATCCTATCTTTACTATCTCAAATTAATGTTTAATAATTCTTGTAAAAAACGAAATCCGTACGAAAACTATTTATATTTATTGGATAATTTTTCATTATCAATATTATCAATATTAAAAAGATAAATTGAAATAATAACTCTCTATATATATTTAGTTACATACGGAACAAGCAGAACGCCAAATCATATAACGTTAAACAAGAAAGAGTGTGTTCCTATCAAGAATCTTTCATATTTTATATGTTAATTGGAGGGTTTGTATGATATTCATCATTCAATTTTATCGTCAATTATGATGGGTACTGAGTAAAAATAAAAAATACACTGAGTTTTAATTAAAGGAAAAATGTACGAGCTTATTCAGCAATATTCACTGAAGACGAATTCTCTTTCACCAATATTTGAATCTCTCGTATATCGTAACAACACTTGCACACACATTGGTATTCGTATATACACTATAGTAATATTAAAAAGAATTATCTGTGAAATTAATAAAAATAATGAATAACTAAAATGTTTACCGTTAGGAAAAGCGCAGTAAATAAACATGGGATTTCTTTGGTAGGAGGAATTGAACATCGAAGATCTAAGCAAAAGCATTGAGTTCCAGCCTGATTGTAAATCAAACAAGTTACAAATTAAGAATAGGTTTCAATAATTTGCAAAACTTACTTTACAACAAACAGTGAACGGGACAATATCCGTGTCATTCATGCATAGTTTACAAATCGCTCCTGCTTCTTTGCTTGGTTTACACGCTATACATTTTGTATTGAAACATAGCAAGGTATTTTCACAAACGCCACCAACACAATCTGGGAAAACTGTGAAACAACTCAGTATACAGCAACAAGCACCACAACATGGATTTAATTCTAACACAGGAATATGACCTATTAAAAAAACAAGCTGCATTTAAATACTTCAAATTAAAATCAAAAAGAACATTTTTTTACCAGTTTTGAAAGCTACTGAAGCTAGTTGGTCTTCATCTGCTCCTTCTGCATATTTATTTCCACTACCTGTAAAACATTAATTTGTGATTTGAACATAATTAATAGTCAGGTAATTTCAGGTACAGCAGAACCTGTTTCAACGTAAGGCATCTCCCATTGTGTCTGTTGTGTTCTGCTATTGTAATAATATACCTAGAATAAGCATTATTATAAATTCAGTTAACTTAACAGTGTATGCATTTTGTAGCAGATACAATTATACAATAGTGCAATACACAATTGAATGGCAAATGGCAATGATATGATATTATTTATTTCTTTTGATTCGCAATAATTATTGTGAACCAATATAATCAAATATGAATACAAACTAAATATCATTTCATATTTATTAATCAAACTTTACTTGTCCATCTTTAGTTCGACAAGACTGCCATCCAGCTGGTAGCGCTTCACTCATTATTTGTGTTAACGTACTGTATGTTATTACAATACAAGAATTGGAAATATAGTGTAGCGTTAGATACGTGATATATTTATGAATAACTTTATTACCGTCGTCAACTACGCAAAGCAAAACGGTTGGTCTAGATCTTCAACATACTGAAAAATAAAAATAAACAATTATAGCATAGTTGTATTCCAAGATTTTGGACTGAGACTCAATGATCAAATTTGCAAATTGTCATTTTAATGAACGGTAAATGTAAAAATTCAAAAATGATAATAAATAACTTCGTGACAAAAACTACATTTGAGCCACCTTAAGATTCAAGGCCATCAAGAGTAGAATCATTTGATATGATAAAATCGTCCATTAAAAAGAAGCGTTCAGGAACTTCGTCTTCGTTGAAATTAAGCAACAAACAAAAGACTCCAAGCCAATGGAACCAATACCTAACAGATGGAGATCGGTTCAAAATAACGAAAGAAGAACGATTAAAAAGAAAGCAAGCTATGATTTCAAAGCATAATATACTATTGGTTGAGCCCAACAAGATGGAAAATCATAAATCAATGCATAACAACCAATCAGTTATACGAGTCACTTCACATGAAGACAATGACGACAGTGGCAACATTAATGAAAGTGAAGATGATGAGAGTTTTGAATTGGATGAAAAGTCTTCTTATTTTGTCGAAAGCCAATATTCACATAATGAATTATCTTCATTGGATCTAATAATAAAAAATGCCAAATTGCCAAGTTCTGATAAGATTCATCGTAAGACAATCGAAAAACCAGCAGTTGCATCAGATAGAGACAAAAAGATTGATTTTAATATTAAAATTAATTCCAAAACTGCTTCTTCTAGTAAATCACAATCAGATGGTAAAACCCCTATTGCTAAACAACTTAAAATCATTAAAAACAGAACCCCTACAAAAACTGCATTTGTTGAACAAAACTCAGACATACTAGTTTCACCGAATTCAACTGCATATAACACACCTAGAAGTACAAATAAATATGATAATTTTGATTGTTATAATAAAACTACCAATATTCATTCAACCAAAGCGATGTCAAAGTACAATAATAACAGTCATCCTCAAAGACCAGTTGACATAATTATTGATGATGACTTGCATGATATTTCTCATCAAATTGAATCCCTACATGGAGAGTTAAGACACTATGAGCAATTATCAGGCATCAAGAGTACTCTTTTAGATGAGGAAGTAAGTCTACTGATGTTTTTAAATGCATTATTTTCTTCATTCTATCTAATATTATAGGAGTTGCTGATAATTGTTGATGAGATAAAAGATGGAAAAATTCATTTTAAAACTATTATGAGATACCTTTTACAGTTGGTAAGTCATATTTATTAATTTTTTCTTGAACTAGCATGTATGTTATCATGTGATGGTGTTATCATCATAGGTTTGTCAAACAATGACTTATTTGCTCAAATCAGAAATTGAGAATCAATCACATCGTTCAAAGTATGATTCATTATCAACAAGAATGGATACAATAACAAAGCTTCTTTCAACAATTCCGTTAGGTTCCCCTTCTCAACTCGGTACCAATTCTTTGGATCTATTCTCATCGATGAAAATGAGTATGAATATGAAAAATGATGTGACCACTGACATCAACTACACACCAATCAATGATGATAATGAAAATTTTACTGTGATTTCCAATCAAATAATCGCAAATCATGCTGTAGTAACGCCTACTACTGATCATATTACCTACAATACATCTGATACTGCAGGTAAATCCAATCTAAATAATTATACAATGAATAATACATTAGATACAATTTCTTACAATAAAACTTCACATTCACATAAAAATGATAACTTCTCAATAAATCAAAATCACCATACAGCAGTAAATAATGTATCAGAAAAGATTGTACCACCTACATCAAGCACATCTAATCATTTGAATACTCATCTTCCAGGCACTTCAACGAGTGATTGGCTCTTCAATCATACAATTGCGAGCTATAATAATTATTCTCTTAATACAAATAATAACTCCAAGAATGATGATAGCAATGATATTCCACCACCTCCACCACCAATTGTGATCAATAATAGCAATAGCTCTGTTAATCATCGATATCAATCAACGAGCAATTCTTCTGATCAAACTGATAATAAACAAATCCAAATAAATAATGATCATTCAATGATAAATAATAGTATTACTCCTATTTATAAAGTCTCTGGATCTCCATATGACATCTCAAGCAATGAACCAATAAACACACAATTATATTATAGTCATCAGAATGGTAATAATTTACAAAAGCAAGAAATATTTAAAAACAATCCTAATTCTATAGCTCCTCCAAGAATACCATCTGAATCATTCGATAATATTATAAAGACATATAATAATGGTATAAATAATACTCATACAAAACAAAATCAACAACAACATCAAGGGGGTTGGATAATGAATCCTGACCCAGTGAATGTGAATAATAGTAATGGTTCTGAATATTATTTAATTAATAATAATTTGTCACTAAATCAACAAAAGTATTCAAGTAATAAACTGGTGCATATGAACAATAGAAAAAGTGATGATAGTTATGAGGCTATGATTGAACGACTGTCATATCAAGCTACAAAGCAACTATCGGATTCAATGCACTCGAAGAAATCATATTCTAGTACAATCAATAATAATAACAATAATAATAATAACAATTATGATAATAACAATCCATCCACTCCATTAATCAATCAAACTTATACAATAGATAACACTACAACCCCTCATTATCAACGATTTTTAGAAGAGGAACCTTCATCAATTATAATTCCTAACTCAAAAATACCAAGTCCATCAATTGCACCAAAGCATCCTCTATTGTCCAAGCAACAGCAAGCTCATCTAAATTCTCAAAGTTTAAATTTACGTGGTCCAAATAGAGTTTTTGATGCAACATCTGGAAGTTTTTAGGTTCATTCAAATGATACTTAATTTTATTTAAGCTTTACTATTATAATTCCTTCCGTATTATTGAATAATGTTGGATTAATTTTGTTCTGTATTGCCATATTATTATTATTTTCTAAACTTAAAAATATTCTTTTTATTTTATAAATTGATGATAATTTTAATTTTTAATTAACATCTTCTACTAATTGGCAAGTTATGCTAAGTTCGAATTCATCATTCCCGATGATTCCATTATAAACAATATATACTAACAGTTCGTTCATCCATTAATTAACGTATTTCAATATTCCTTTTTCAATGATTATTCTTTTAATTTGTAGAAGTCATCATGAAGTTCGTAACTTTACTGTATCCAGGTTATGGTAGTTGGTAAAGAAAAATATTCGTAATTTAACAGAAACTTTCTCTACCCCCCCACACACACGCACAGGAACCCTTAAATGATCATTCAATTTTTGAGGATAAGAAAACATGATGGTGAGTTTATTGCACTAAAGTTGGATACTGGGATGGATTATTTTATTTTATGATAGTATTTTTATGATAATAGTATTGGAATATCCACATATAATACCTACTACTACTACTACTACTACTACTACTACTACTACTACTAATAATAATAATAATAATAATAATAATAACTATAATGATAATAATAATAATAATAATAATAATAATAATAATAATAATAATAATAATAATAATAATAATAACAATAATAATAATAATAATAACAATAATAATAAAAATATGTTAAATATTGATTATTGTATTATTGATTATATTTTTATCAATAGGACGTCGAGATGATCCAGACTCAAAAATCCGGGGGGGGGGAAGCGAGTGGTATGTGCTTATTTTACGTAAAGCCCCTTTACATTCTTATTTTCTCCATTGTAACTATAGCGATTATGATTTTGCATGTTCCCCACTCAAGCCACCATAAATCATTTTATAACTTATCGAAGTTACAGTTACGATATTTTGCTAGAAATAATGCTTTTTTTGTGAACTTACGGTTCAACCGTAACCGTATCACCCTAGTTATGACGCATGCAGTAAGCTCAACAAAAAAAACTAACATCTTAATTCTTATTCTTAATAAATTATCAAAATATTTCCGATTTCATAATTTTTAAATGAATTATAATAATTATTATATTATTAATATTGTTAATAACTTAAACGGAGTCTTAAAATTATGCAGTTTTGGTGTCAAATAGTTTATGAATTCATTCATTATGATCACAATTTTATTATTATTATTATTATTATTATTATTATTATTATTATTATTATTGTAATTATTATTATTAAACATAATAATAATAATAATTATTATTATTATTGTTATTATTATTATTATTATTATTATTATTATTATTATTATTATTGTTGTTATTATTATTAT
>VKHH01006878.1:0-14595 GCA_015144975.1 Epipyxis sp. PR26KG | reverse complement strand
GACAAACATGATAAATAAGATCAAATAATGATCTTAAATAATACATGTGTTAAAATATAATATTTAAATTATTAAAAGTTGCGAAATATAATATATGTTATTATGGTAAAAATATTAATGATATAATAAAAAAATACAATAATAATTATAGTTGACGACATGGACAGATTTTTATAAAACTGCATTGTGGCTAATTAAATCCTTACACGGTGGCCATGAAATCCATATAATATAAATTGTAACTCAGTTACAATCATAATAGTTCATTGAGAAATGTCACCCGCAATTTTTGCCGAAAATTAATACTTGAATGTATTATCGTGCCAATTGCGTGTTAATAAAAATGTTTTAAGAGATATTTGATCTTTTATTTTCTTGTTCAAACTTATCAGCCATAAAAAGGAGAAATATCATAATAATGATAATACAAAAAAATAGTTTGATTATGAAATAATAATAATAATAATAATAATAATAATAATAATAATAACTATAATAATAATAATAATGTCATAATTATGAACTACCCCATGGCTGGTTGCCGAAATACTATGAGAATTATATACAAGCAGCTGTAATTGATTAGAATATACATAATAATTACTTTACCTTATATTTATTTAAAGCATTACTAATATATTCAATGAAATAATGAAATCCGTAAAAACAGTATTGATAATTATCCATTAATTCAACGAATATTATCATTGGAATCGATAAAATACATTTCATAATAATAATCCAAAATTTATGATTTGTTAATAATTCGGATGGTTGAGACACGGTAAATCTAACGACCCATTGTGCCTTATCGCGTTGAAAACCAGTCGCCAATAGTACCGAATTATTATTATTGTTATTGTTATTATTATTATTGTTATTATTATTGTTATATGTATTATAATCCATATGTAATAACGGGTGTATGGAATGTTGAAGTTGCCTAATAATCTCTGGTATGAGTCTTATCCATAACAAAGGATGAATACTTGCTGATTTTATCAGAATATCACAAGCAGACACATAATCTCCGAATACTTTATAATCATTACTATTATTATCATTATTGCTATTATTATTTGATTTTTGTTGTTCATTAAAAGGCTTAGTCCACATATTGGTTAAGGGATGTGATATCAAATGAAGTGAAGCATACAATTGATTATCATAATAACAATAATTGCAATTATTATTATTATTATCATTATAATAATATTTTGGGTTAGGATAAATATCAGAATTCTGAGATAAATTATTATTTAAAAGCTTGATTTGATTATTATTATTATTATTATTATGTGAATAATTCATAATGGATGAATGAATGGAACAGATGGAAAGATAAAACTTAGACACAATAATATCTTTCGAATTATTATAATTATCTAGATTATTTTTATCAATTACGTTTAAATTTTGATCAAATTCTTTCTCAATAATAGATAATGTCTCCTATAATTAATTAATAACACACATAAATAAAATAATAATATATTATAATATTCTAGATTTATTATACATGTTTCACGCTTTTTATTTATAAAAGATGGAGCAAGACCATCTACAGGTAAATAACGGGAAAAATGCAAGAAACGTTGTTTTACAATTAAGAATATGATCAAACACAACAGAAATGAATTAAAATATAAAATAATATAAATTAAAATGAATGCCAATATAAACATTTATTATTATTGTTATTATTATATTAATAGTAATAATTATTATTGTAACGGCCCCCTCCATTCATAGGACCACCGCGGATAGTATCCTGGGGAGTCAGTACTCCTAAGTGAGATACTACACTTCCTTCCCTTTTTGAGGGCTCACTGGTAGTCTTGTACTGGTTGTCTCGTCGTTGGGTTGGAGCAGGAATGCAACAACCAGTAATATAAACACAATCAACGACAAGAGAACCAGCACAAGACTACCAGCGAGCCCTCAATCAGGCAAATAAAAATAATGCCGATCGAGTAAAGCGATACAATGCATGAACCACACAATGATGGAGGGGACTGTTACGTCATAGGACCACCCCGGATAGTATCCTGGGGAGTCAGTACTCCTAAGTGAGATACTACAATATTATTATTCTTATTATTACATTCTTATTATGTTATTATTTAACATAAATAATATGATAAAATAATATATTATCAAATAATTATTATATTATAATATATTATCATAATAAATAATAATAAAATGATTATATTGGTATGTAATACCTCTGGATAACTCATATAAAGGGACAGTATTATATTTTCAATGATGGCTTTTCCAAATTCACCCCGAAGAATCCCATCATTTCTATTAGCAGGATTGTATGCATCATCCACCAACATATAATTAATATAATTTCGAATCCAACAAACTCGATACATTTCAGATCCTAAAATAATATGATAAATATAAAAATACATAAAAATATAAATTTAATCGATAATAAATTTTGCTTATAAGGCTAATAAATCATACATATAATAATAAACAAATCAATTATATAATATTGAATCAAATCATTTACATTTATAATAATAATTATTATTGTTATTATTATTAAATATTATCATTATTTTATTATTATTATTATTATTATTAAATATTATCATTATTTTATTATTATTATTGTTATTATTATAATTATTGTTATTATTATCATTATTTTATTATTATTATTATTATTATTATTATACAAGATGCCATTATGAAAGAAAAAAAAATTCTGCATATTCTGGAAACAATATAATTGAGAGGAGAGGGCTCACCTATAATTAAAACTTCAATTTTGTTGATCAATTTTAAAAACATGCTTTCGATTGTTTGTTTTTGAGAATCATCATTGTTATCTTCATAATTATTGTCAATAAAAGTAAATAAATATTTTAAATTATTATTAAAATAAAACAAATTATCATAATAATAACTGTTATCATAATTAATTAATAAAATATCGGAAATAATAGGAATCAAAAGTTTCTGTAAAATCGAAAAAATTAATTCGATAATTTCACAACTTCCAATCCTTCTTTCCACCTCATATTTTATCATAACATTATTATTATTGTTATTATTACTTTTATTAAGTATGATTATTATCATAAATATTTCTAATCCAAATTGACTATTATAACATTGTAATAATGACTTTTCCTTCTCATCAAACCATAGCAAATATTCTTTTAACATTAATAATGAATTATTATTATTATTATTTTCGATGATTTGAAATAACAATAATAATCGAACAAACCATTCATTATGAACATTATTTTGTTTATAATTATTATCATATTCAGAATAATCATAAAAAATTAGATTAAAAATAATTTGGATTAAATCATATTTAATAAGATTTGAAACAATTATTTTTAATAAATTAATAATTTGGAAATAATCATATTGATTATTATTACAATCATTGTAAATAATATCATATAATAATTTTTTAATTTCATTTTGTAAAATTTTCATATTATCGTTATTATTATTATTATTATTGTTATTATTGTTATTATTATTATTGTTATTATTGTTATTATTATTATCATTATTGTTATTATTATTATTATTTGAGTGTAGGATAGAGAGTATGTATTCAGAGCATAGTTTATTTATTATTTTAACTTCATCATTATCATAATAATCAACATTCGCTTCATTCAAAATCGAGATGAAGAATGGCTTTTCACTTGAACTTTGTTCTATTATTTCCATTTCAACTACATTATTATTATTATTATTATTATTATTATTATTATTATTATTCAATTCATTCATCAGAACAGAACTTTGCAATTCATTCATCATATTTTGTATATTATAATAATCACTATTATCATCGCTTTTATCATAATCATAATCATGGTAATGACTAATAATCATTTCGACTTGTTGAATACTATTCCAATAATAACAAATAATTTTATTTTTTATTATTATTTCTAATAAATTAAAATTATGTATAAATGATTTATTATTATCAGAATATTGATAATGAAGTAATAAAAATAATATTAAATATGATATTGAAGAAAATAATTCAATTTCATTTGTTAAGTTTATGATGATTAATTCAATCAGAGATGATGGGAGTTGTGAAATATATCTATAACAGCTATCATATGTCGATAATATAGAATAATGTGATAAAATAATGGATAAAAATTGATTGTTTTTACAAAATATAGAATAATTCCTAGGGTCATTAAAAATCATTGCGATTGTTTTAGAGTGCATGGGAGGCAGGATTTCAGTGATACTATAATTGCTGTTATTAATGTTATTATTATCATCATTTTTATTGTTGTTATTATTATTATTGTTATTGTTATTATTATTATTATTATTATTATTATTATTATTATTATTATTATAATTTTTCAGGGAAATAATATCATTAAAAGATAATATATGTAAATATATAACAACTAAAGTATGAAATATATTTGATTTTATCTTAATAGTATTATTATTACTGTTATTATCATAAACATCACTATTGCTAACAACATAATATAGATCATTAATATTATGAATATTACTTGTTTTATTATAAATTTGATTATTTTCATAATCAGCATCGTTCAAATTATAATTATTTAAAACTATAATATCATGTATATTATTATTATCATTATTATTATTATTATTAGCATAATTATTATTATTGCTATTAATATTTATTATCGAACATATTTTATTAATAATATCATATAAAATATTCGGTAATAATAATAATGATTTAATAAGCGATGCGAATACATCTGGTGACTCTTCACAAACACAAGTAAGCGATTTAAATAATGAAATAATCATATTATTTGAGTTGGTTTCATTTATTAGTTTCATATACTCAATAATACTAGACTTGATTATTATGATATTTTTCTCAATTTTTATGATTTGTAAAAGTATATTATTATTATTATTATTATTATTACTATTATAATAATAATTATTATTATTATATTTTGAAGTCTTTAATAAAATAATATCCAATTCCCAATTCAAAAATGAATGATAATTACAATCATTTGGACCTAATCGAAACGTTTTGATCACTTCAAATAAAATATTATTATTATTATCATTATTATTATTATCAGAATAATTTTGATTTGTTATTATTATATTCAGTAATGCCACACAAAGTCTACCAGCTTCTCTTCGATCAGATTCATGATGATATAATTCTGATTGGATAATATTAATAATTTCACATACTTCATCACCATTTATTTCATAATTATTAATATCATAAATAAATTTTATGATACTTTTTGAAAGAAGAATAATTACATTAAAATAATTTATTATTTGATTTTGTTTTATTATTATATTAAATAACGAATAAATGTTTCTGTCCATCAACACATCAATTGCATCCAATGGAAAGGATAAATTATTATTATCATCTAAATTATGACTATTATTGTCAATATTATTATCATTCCAAATATTATAATTATTTAATTTAATAATAATAATTTGACAAATGCATTGTAGTAAATAGATCGATCCAATATGCGGTAATCGATGAATAGTTACATCCATATCTACTTGAATTGCAGGTATTAACCAGTTAATAGCACTTGCAACTAACTGACGATCTACTTTTATATAATTATTATTACTCTCATTATTATTGTTATTACTATTGCTATTATTATTATCTTCTTTAGTTGACATAATTGATTGTGCAATAAAATCTGGTGAAATGCAATTACGTAAATTCGTTCCGATATTATATTTTTTATCCCATGATTTGATAAGATATAAAATATCATTTGGGATGATTCGAGTAGTATTAATTAAAGGAAACAAATAAAAATCATCTTTTTCAATCATACCAAATTGACTTGTATATATAATATCATTTGTTGTACTTGTAATAGAAGTAATATATTCATCAATACTAACATAATGATTATTATTATTGTTATTATTATTATCAATATATAAACTATGATTATTAATTTCATCCACAAAATCCATACTATCACTTACAATAGAATCAGCGATGAATTCATTTTTGGATCGTTTAATTGAAAGATTTAAAACATCCTTATCATCAATTATTTTATCAGATTCATCCTCTGGAATGGAACGTTTCCTTGAAACACAATTATTATCTTCGAGTTGATTATTATTGTTATCATTATTATTGTCATTATTACCATTGTTATTATTAACTGTTGTTATATTATTATTATTATTATTATTATTATTATTATTGCTATTATTACTATTATTATTATTATTATTATTATTATTAATATCGAATCTTAAAGCTCTAAAATTTGCTCTTTCCATTCTTTTCTGTTTATTTTCATTTCTTTTCAAATCTCTTTCAATTTGTTCTAATCGTAATTCTTCTTCTAATTGTAATTTGCGTAATAATTTCGATTTTAATTTTATAATGTTATCTGACTTTTTATTTTTTATTTTATTATTATTTGCTAATAATGATACATTCTTCGGTTTTATATCATTTATAAATAATTTGTTCCATAATAATGACTCGATTTCAAGTAAACTATTATCAATATTAGATTTTAAACCTGACATAACTTCGATGGAATAAGGGGTTATGCTAAGTTTAATGTCATTTTCTAAATATAATAAATTTTTATGATTGTTTTGAATTGCATTATTATTGTTTATATTATTATTATTATTATTATTATTATTATTATTATCAATATTATTATTATCCATATTATAATACTGAAAATATGTTTTGTTTTGTTTATAATATTCTTTAACATCATCTGCAGGTGGACTTAACTTCATCACAACATTATTATTATTATTCGAATAATCTAAAAAAGTGTTGCTTATAGACATCAACATCATCTGTTGTACACATGGAAATAATTTCCACATATATAATCCAGCAATATCAGGTCGTGATGATGCTAATAAAAAACAAACTGAAGTAATGCGCCAAAATAATGATTTATGAACAAAACAAGGGATACTTGGAGCATGAAATATCATATGATTATTATTACTTGAATTGTAATAATTATATAATAATGATAATTTATTTTGAAAAGTATTATTATTATTGTTGTTGTTATTATTAAATAATATGATATGTGATAGTTTATAGAGTTGAAGAATCATAATTGATTGACTTCCTATTATCATAAATTGAGTTTTTTCTAGATGAATTGTTTCACAATTATCTAATTCTTTCGTTTTAATAGCTCGATGTATCAAATTTTCAACAAGTATTATTCCATTCATTAACTTATCAACCAGCAAATGCTTTGCATTATTTGATTCATTATTGTTAGTTGTGAAAAATAATGAAGAATGAATAAACGTTATGCGAATAATATGATTGATTATGTCTTGACATATCATTCCATTATCCCGTAAATAATAACATGCTTGCTTATCAATATCATATTGCATTAGCTGTGAAAAAAAACATCATATCAATTAAAATAATGAATAAAAATAGATAAGTAACAATTATAATAATAAAAAAATATAATAAGATAGTAATAATATGAAGATAATTATGATAATAATTGTAACTATGACAAAGTTTATTAATAAAAAATATATTAGTATAATAGAGATGTAATAATATCAGCCATAATATTTACCTTTGTGAGCGATTGATGAGAAAATCCTAAGATTTTATTCGTAAACTCCACGAATCCAATCAAATGCTCAGATATTTCATTATATTTTATAAGCTTTTCATCACAATTAATTAATTTATTGACCACTAAATCCATATAAGAAGAAACAAAATCACAACAGAAAACTTGAATATTATAACAATATCTTAATAATTGCTCAATACTCAACGTAGAAGAACCTTCTAAATCATTTACATTATTGTTATTATTACTGCTTAGTTGACCAGATTTAATATCATTATTCGTTTTCGATAATGGCATTGGTTTATTATTTGTAGACGTGTTTTTCATATTTGATGCCATTTTCAAGGTGTTTGCTCTATTAACACCTACACGAAACATACTAGGTGTAGATGCAGGATTTGCTTTATTTCGAACAATAGAATTACTAGTGATATTATTACTGTTATGACTAGTGCTTATTGTACTGCTGAGTAATAATTGAGGCATTTTTGAGCCATTATTATTGTTATTATTATTATCAATAGTATCATTTGTGTTTGAACTATTATTTTGATTCAACTTTGATTTTGCAGTATTTATTTTCGTTAAATTATCTTCAGATTTCTTCATAATAACTATTTTTTCTCTTGCCATAACTTGAATAATTAATAAGATATCACTTAAACAAATAAATATTTCTGGATTCATATTTAAATCATGAATCGAGTTAGAATTTGATGACAATGTTAAAGGAAAATAAAATATTCCTTTTAGAAATAATATAATATTAATATTTAAAATATTTAAATTTTTAAAAACTTTTAAAATTATTTCAAAAATTATTTTTGATTGTCTTTGATTCCATATAAACAATTCTTTGTTATTAATAATATTATTATTGTTATTGTTATATTTTGATTCAAATAATAATTCTGAAATGGATTGTCCAAATATTTCCATTAATGAATTATATTTATAATAGTTGAATTGATCACTGGATGGATAATAATTATTGTTATGTGTTCGTTTAAAGGCATCATTTACTTGAGAAGATATTAATGAACAGATCAACTTTATCGTTTCTATATTCCCAACCCCTTGAGAATCGATCAAATCATAGATTATTATACCATTAAAAACAACTTTTTTGATATGATTGTTTTTAATTTTCAAAATTTCGATAAGAAATAATTTGATAATATCATATTGTTGTGGTTTTATTATTGTTCGCAATTGGATTATTTCTTTCATTATCATTATGTCACACGCAGTAAGAAGGGTTTCTCTACTATCATCATCATCATAGTCATCATAATCATATTTTTGTTTTAAAAAATCAACTAGTTTTGATAATAAAAACTTAATTTGGATTATTATTGCCGGATTTTGTATCCATTTTGACAAATGCTTTGGAATAATCGATCTTATTTTCAAAAGTCCACAAAAATGACTTATTGTAGCAACAGTTGATAACATCGAGCTGACTACTTCATTATTATCAACTGAAGAATCATTCAATTTTATACTGACTTTTGGATTTGATATATTCCCACTATAGCTGTTGGCAGTATTACTACTAGAATTATTAATAATATCAACACTATCATTATTTTTTATTGATGATTCAATAAACTTAATTAAATTAGTAGTATTATTAGTATTATCGGTTACATTAATGCCTGATTTCCTTTTTAATAATCCATAAAATAATGACTCAACTTCAGTCATATTTGAAGCATATCTATTGCAAATATTGCTTACATATTGTTTACATGCAGAATCGGTTTCATCATTCGTAAACATGATCCATGATAATAAATTTTGACAAAATTGAAAATTTGATTCTAAATCAACCCATAATCTCACACCAAAGCTGTCATCTAAATAAGCTGCAAATAGATCCAATGGCCAATCATTCACATTCGCATAGATTCGAAATATTATATTTGATGCAATTTGATGAATGGATGTTGAATGTGTGTTATTATTTGATGAAGTGAGACTACGCTTGGAAACAAATGCAAACTTGGAAGTAAATAGAAATGATAATAAAATGGACTTTATTTTTTCGTCTTGAAAAATCTGGTTAAACGAGTGTTATGAATTAAACAGAGAAAGAAAAAAATCAATATAAAATCTTCAATCATGCGTGGACAGATAAAATAACAAACACAGATGGATAAAAATATTGTGCAACCGCAAATTATTTATTACCTCGATTTTTGCATCTCCTATCTGTCGAATTTGTTCGACTATAGCAAGAGGGGGTTTATCAACTCTTTCTTGAATATGAATAAGCTTATTTATTAAAATAATGACTAGTTCCTCATTCGACTTCGAGTTCAGTAGAACATTCAAATTGAACGAGCTGGAGGAATCCATTATGCGGCTTATTTCACAAATAAGCTACTGAACGACAAATATCATCCTTCAAATTATTATCTCCCACATAATTATAGGAATTGAGGAGTATTTGACGAAACGTTAAAGAAAATGTGCAAATGTTAACTTGTATTCTTATTTCGCATTAGTTACACTGAATAACATTGGATAACAATAAATTAAATGATGCACTAGCTTATTATAAGACAAATATTGATTCTAATATTGAAAAAATACCGTTAAGTATTGTTGAACAACAATTATTGATAATTATCATATTGAAGAATAGAATAATAACAGAATGTAATTATTGATGAATGGATTAATTATTTTACTTGCACAAATCTAAATTCATTTAAAAAACTACTTTTAAAAATTCATATGTAGGATGATGATAAAGATGATAATGATGGTATGTATTAGATTACGGTTATGTTGTGATTAAGTCAGTTTATCATCAAAAGCTGTAACTCAATGACGAATGCAAGTATAATAAATCAACAACTTTTAAACAAATATTCAACAAAAGTGACAATTACCGAATCATCGAAATACTGCAAGCATGATGTCTCTGTTGCTTTGGGGAGTTTTTGCATTGTTTTGCATAACTAAAGTAAATGGATTTACATCATCGTTTCAGCGAATTTTATTTTTATCCAAACGATCTCTAAACATGGTTACGCAGAAGGAGATAAATATGCCAGCGTTGTCATCTACCATGAAAGAGGGGAAAATTGTTTCTTGGAATAAAAAAATAGGCGATAAAGTTAGTGCTGGCGATGTGTTGTTGGTTGTGGAATCTGATAAAGCTGATATGGATGTAGAATCATTTGAAGATGGATATCTGGCAGCGATTTATACACCTGAGGGAGTAATTGCAGCAGTTGGTGCAGCAGTTGCTATATTAGTTGAAAATGTTGGTGATATTGGTAGTGTTAGTTCAGGGGGAAAACCATCTCCAACCGAATCAGTTATTCAAGAAACTCCTGCAGCTGCAACTGCAACAGTAACAACAAATATTGATGCACCACCATTTGAGAAACTAATGATGCCTGCATTGTCATCTACAATGAAAGAAGGTAAAGTAGTATCTTGGAGTAAAAAGGTTGGAGATAAGATATCGTCTGGTGATATGGTACTGGTGGTAGAGTCTGACAAAGCTGACATGGATGTTGAATCATATGAAGATGGATATTTGGCAGCTATATTAGTTGGTGATGGTCAAATTGCATCCGTTGGATCTCCTGTTGGCTATTTGGCTAAAACACCAACTGATATTCCTGCGATTCAAGCCTTTGTATCATCAGGTGGTTCTACTTCAACCAGTGCTGCTTCCTCACCAGTTATAGCAACTAGCAGTAGTACTCCTGCTTCTCCTTCTCCTGTGTCAACACCTGCTATTGTTAACGATGGACGTGTTGTAGCATCAGGTTATGCTAAAGCAGTGGCAAAGGAAGCTGGGATTGATTTGAAAACAGTCACTCCTTCACGAGCAGATCAGTTCATTACAGCTAAAGATGTTTCATCTGGATCATCCACAGAGACAGAAACTGCATATGTTCCTGCACCTGGAGTTATTAATGCAACTCCTACAGCTAAGAAATTAGCAATTGAAAATAATTTAGACGTAACTAAAATCAAAGGAACAGGTAATTTTGGAAGAGTAACTCCAGATGATGTATTGTTGGCAGCAGGAAAATTAAAGCCACCTGCTCCAAAAGCTATTCCAGTCGCATCTACAGCTACTCCATCCATTGCACCACAACCAAGTAAAGATACAACTAAAAAAGCAGAAGTGAATGTTCTTGATGGTATTGTCGCGATGGATGGAATGCAAAAAGCAGTCGCTAAAAACATGGAAAAAACTTTAGGAGTTCCTATTTTCCGAGTCTCAAGGTAACTGTAACTATTTGTATGATCCTTTTTATATTATATTTCGTGGATTTGGAGCTGAAATTATGCATTATATTATATACATTAAAATACAAGATAATCTTTAAATATAATTATTGGTTCAATGAGTATAATTATTGGCTCAACAAAAAATAATTTACCAACTTAATTTAAAATAATGTATATATATATATTATTTTTTAATAATTATATAAATAATATTTCATTCATTAAAATTTATAGGGAAATTGTTACAGATCAGTTTGATTCCTTATATGCTGCATTGAAACCAAAAGGGGTCACTGTATCAGCTATGTTAGCAAAAGCTGTTGCTGAGGTGTTAAAGAAATACCCAATAATAAATGCAGCATATGTAGAGGGTGGCATTAAATATAATAAAGATGTCAATGTAGCAATGGCTGTAGCAATTGATGGAGGATTAATAACACCAACAATTATTAAAGCTCAAAATCTTGATTTATTTTCAATTAGTAGAAATTGGAAAGAATTAGTTGATAAAGCAAAAAATAAAAAGTTATCACCAGCTGAGTACTCATCAGGTTGGAATGATACTACATTGATATAATGATAGTATAATACTATTGTGTTTTGTCAAAGGAAAAGCACCTTACACCTAATTAACATGCACACTCATATGGAAAAATATTTTGTATTTTTTTAAAGATTTTCTTGAGAAATAATTTATTGTGAAAAAATTCTTCGTTAATATTTAGCATGGTGTGTGAACAGTTAATAGTGTGATTTGTGTGTGTGCGTGTGTGTGTGTGTGTGGTGTTTTTGGTTGTGTCAAGCACAATAGTATGATGTCTGATGATATATCCATTATAAATTTCTTCTATTAATATTCATTTACATTTTATTTTTTTGTAGGTACATTCACCATTTCTAACTTGGGTATGTTTGGTGTCCAACAATTTGATGCTATTCTTCCACCAAATACTGGATCTATATTAGCTATTGCAGCTTCTACACCAAAAGTAGTGCAACTCAAAAATGGTCATTTTGGAGTTCAAAAGTCCATGACTGTAACAATCACATGTGATCATAGACATATATATGGTGCAGATGCTGCTGAGTTCTTGAAAGATCTTGCAGGTTTGTATCATTTATTATTTTCATATTATAATCATTATTATTTTTTCTTATTTTATAAATAATGTATATAATTACAAAAATCTTAATAATATAATAATTTTTTTTTAACAAAAACAATTAAATAAAATCAAACTAATCAATTTATAAAGTGTATATTATTATTGTTATTATAATTATTATTATTATTATTATTATTATTGTTATTGTTATTATTATTATTATTGTTATTTTATTATTATTATTATTATCATTATTATTATTATTGTTATTTCATTATTATATTATTATTATCATTATTATAGATTTGTTAGAGAATAATGTTCAAAGCTTGACTATGGGATAATTGACGATTATTATTATCATGATAATTGACATCAAATCAAAGGCACCTTACAGTATTATTGCATTATTATTATGTTTTTTGAAATAAATTTATGATTATTTGTTTTGTATTTTAAATTTGTTTGTGTGCTCAATTATTAAATCACAACGACCTTATAACCTTAATTTCTTTATTCCATTTTATAATAACTGAAACCCGAAAATTATTTAAAAAAAATATTTTATAACATACACTAGCACTAATTATAATAATTATTCGCATAAAAAAACTTGATTTTCGAATACTAGTCAGCAACATGGTGATAAAAAAGAGTGATTAATTTTTTTTGGATTATAATAATAATAGCAATCATAATAGTTGATTTAATGATATTATTATTATTATTATTATTATTATTATTATTATAATTATAAGAAAAATATTAAGTGTTTCATATGAAAATCAAATAATGTTTATATTATTGTATTATTTGATTGGTTTGTTTGGATGTATTCGATGTGATTCCATATATTCTAATAGCTGTGAGGGAACTTCTTCTAATACTTCAGCTGCAAATGCAACTTCTCCTTTACTTATATGCTCTCTTATACTAAATAAACACATACCATATATGTGATCCCATCGTTATGAAACAAAATGGAAATAATAATAATATTAATAATAATATTATAATTTATTATACAAATTCTTAAAAAGTAAAATTTAGAAAGTAAATAATATAAATAAAGCATTATTATAATGGACATTAATAGATCTACATCATTACAAAGGGTGTGTGGCTTTAAACCATATCACATAACATATGGATTTTATTATTATTATTGTTATAGATGAAAGTATCTATCTTCTTGAATTATAATAATAATACAATACAGGAATTACAATGACAGCAATAATAATAAGCGAATATAATGATCTACTATCATGATATAATACTTAATACTTACGATACGAATTGAACGATATCTCTTTCAGCTGATTTGTTGTTATATGATAATAATGCTTTATCACTGTCTAATATACTCATTGAAGAGAAATTCTCATTTCCAATTCCAATTATCATAATTGACATGGGCGATGAAGATGCATTCACTATCGCTTGCTTGGTGAATTCCAAATCGTTGATGACTCCATCCGTTAGAATTAACAAGATTGTATACTTCTGATAATTTTGACTTTGTAGTAATAATAATAATAATAATAATAATAATAATAATAATAATAATAATAATAATAATAATAATAATAATAATAATA
>VKHH01006876.1:0-14620 GCA_015144975.1 Epipyxis sp. PR26KG | reverse complement strand
GTCGAAATTTATAAAAAATTTAAGTGCACAAATTTAGTTAACATTAAAATCTTAAGTAGCATTTGACTAGCGCAAAAAATATTGGCTGATTCAGATTTGACTCAATGTTCATAGAAAATTACATTTCGGTTTCATCCGAGCCAACCTTACAACAATTCCAGGAATTGAGAGTTGCCGGTTGGTGAAAAGTAAACTTTACAAAAATTTTTTTTCAGTTTTTATTTTACTTTTTACTCATTGTTTCTTACTTGAACTTTCCATTATATCATGTTAATGATTTATATCATTATAATTATCATAAAGTAAAAGTAATTTTTCAATAAAAGTAAAAAGTAAATTCTCCAATGATCTTATGTAATTGATGTTTTACAAAATGATGAATGGACATATAAAAATAAACTTATAAAGATTATAAAGATTTAAACGCAAATAATTACAATTTAAATAAAGAATGAATTTTTTTGATCTACAGCAGGTACATAATATAATGACTAAGTATTCATGTAAATATAATAAATAACACAACAAAGAAATACTTTGAATTTATTATTACTATTATTATAACTTCAATTATTATTATGTATACTGATACATCAGACCAAGTAACTTAACAAATACATCTTCACACAGGAAATGCTTTTATTATTGTTCGAAAAGCTTTTAAGTGTTGCTCTGCATCTTCAATTGTCATGTCTTGAACACATACCATACTAAATAAAACAACAATTGAGACAAAAATATAAACAAAATGGTGATAATATTATTATTATAATTATTGTTATTATTATTGTGTTTTTTATTATTATGTTTATTATTATCATTATTATTATTATTATTGTTATTATTAATATTATTATACTTTTATTATAGCTCACCTATATTTGATTTTTTCTGGGTTTTTGAATGAGTGAATATGTTTAATACTAATAATCATATTTTTCTTTCCTGTTTTTAGTGTTCGACATATTACCATTTCTTCTTCTAAATTCTCACCGTTTTTAAAATGTTCAACAATCCGATCTATTAATGTCTTCTCAGTTGACCCATCTATATACTCTCGAGGAGAAGGTGAGTCACACATCGGACCAAATATTAATCTCATTATTTTGTTAGCATAAGGACGACCTCCTCCAGCAGGATAAACATGAAATGGTAATGGATGATCAGTAATTTCCTTCTGAAATTTCCCAATCCATGACTATAATCATAATATAATAAATGATTATTATTATATTAAGAAAAATAAGTACATCTTACATATAATAATACTAATAAAATAATAATTATTATTACGATTATATTACATGAACATGATTTAACAAATAATATTACCTTGGAATCAACTCTTAACTTCTTATTATGTGCTTTCACACTCGTTTGTGACTCATGATATGTTGCATAATCATCACTCAAAACAAACTTCGGAATAAAATCATAACTTAATTCCTTTTTAATTGCATCAATTCTTTCATTAAAAACTTCTAAACTTTCATTAAGTGTATTCTCATCTAATTCTACTCCAAATACTTCCTCAAAACACCCAATTAACATTTCGATATCATCATTATTATTATTATAATTATGAATCCCTTTTAATAATTGTAATTTTGTGTAAATATTTGTTACATATTCAGAATGTTCATGCGCTTGTTCTTCATTCTCATTTTCATTCACATTATCCATTTGACTTCCAACTTTAGTTGATATATATAAATCAGCTGCTTCGTAAAACTCTTCATTTTGAATGATATCATCTAATGTCTTAATAGGATCATATAATACATTGATACGATTGAAACATAATTCCCAATTCGGACCACCTTTCCGATCACCGAAGAACTCTCCAGCTGATGAAGATGCACCATCAATCTCATACATTTCTTCATTAATATCAACTACTCCTGAGCGAGGAGATAGCATACGAGGTGAGCTTGTGCGAGGAGAACTACTTTCTGGCTGATCAGTCTTATTATTATTATTACTTATAATATTATTGAAATTGCTATTATAATTGTTATTTTGAATCATCTGTCCATTTGCTGGAAAAGATTGCATGAATTGTTGAGAAGGTGTTTGAGGAGTAAAACTAATTCCAAAGGATGGAGCAGCAAAAGACTGAAGCTGATTATTATTATTGTCATTATTATTATTGAAATTATTTGTAAATGAAGGAGTTGTATTTGATGGGAAATAGGAAGAAGGTGCTTCTAATACTTGTTGAGCTAATTGCTGTTGTTGGAATTGAGATACAAAAGAAATATTATTTCCTGATTGTTGTGAAGGTTGTTCATTTTGCATGTGTTGTTGCTGTTGCATCTGTTGCTGTTTAGATTCTTCTTCTTTAATTCGATTGAACTCTTTTTGATGTAATTGTTGTTCATTTTGCAGTTGGAATTGATTCTGTTGCTGAGAAAAGTCGAATTCAGGGGTTGGTTGAGTTGCTTGAGTATTAAAAGAATTATCAAATCCACCTTGGAAAGACATGTTAGAATAAGGACCATTGAAAGCATTATTATTAAAAGAATTACTATTGAAATTATTATTTGTTGGATTAACTTGAAAATCATTAAATGAATTATTATTATTATTTGATTGCTCTTTCGTAGGGGAGACAAATGGACGGTTGAAAGCCATAGCTTTCAATTCACTCGGAGGAGCATGTGGAAATGGCATACTGTCACTTACATTAGCTGCAAACCCATCAATATTTTTCACAGGAGCAAATGAATTGTTGATTTCATCTTCTAAATCAGATGGGTCGTTTAATTCGATGGAATCCATCACTCCAATCTCAGTATTATTCTCAGTCGTTGGTACATTATGAAATAAATAAATCTCATCATCAGAAAAATTCACTTTTTTATTTGTTGCCGCTTTGTATTGTTCAGTACTTGGAACCATATTATTAATTTTCCCTTGTTTTTTCCGCATAATAGGATGCAATGAACTTTTCATTGGCGCACTAGCAGCAGTACCAGGCAATGGCGGATTGTGACCTGGCTCAAACTTTGGCATGATGTGATGTTTCTTACTCTGATCAATAGTAGATTGCACAGTGACAGGTTTACTGGAGTGCCCTTCTTCATCTACCAGTAATGACATCCCATAAGAATTCTCAAATCCATTCCCAATTTTCGATTCATAATCTTTATAATCAGCATCATTTAAACTGCCTGGTGTAAACGAGACTGGGATGTCATCAGTTACTGGATTATAAACATAATCAAGTTTTAATTTGCCTGATTTTGTGAATAATTCACCTTTGGCGGAATCAACGGATTGCCTTCGATCGGATGAATCAGCGTTATGCAACTGTTCATCACCAGAAGTTGATGTTAATAATTTGTTTGCCATAGTGTTGCTATTAACTGTTACATCATTCTCAACGATTTCTAATTCTGACATATCATCCATCCCAAGATACTCCTCTTCTTCATCTGGTTTGTTCAAGTCAACTGAAGGGGGTGGTGATCGGATGTGTTTAGGGGCAGCGACTACCTTCTGTGCCAAAGGAGACAGCACTCGTGGAGAAGAAGGAGTGTTGTCTAAATTAGTATTCGGTGTAAATGAACTGATGAGCAAAGAAGCCGGTTTCTTTAATTCATTCCCGAAACTTTGATTATTTTGAAAAGGAAAAGTTTGATTACTATTATCGTTTTGATTGTTCACCGGAAAAGATGGGAAAGGTTTGGGCGACTCTTGAAACGTGAAAAACTGAGGATTATTATTATTACTATTGCTATTATTATTATTATTGGTAAGAGTAGCACCGGTATTGTTTGTTAATGTTTGATTGAAGCCTATTGCAGTAGGTGTAATATTAGGTGTCATTCCACGAACACTTGATGATATGTCTGACATATTAGACATGTTAGTTTCTTTTACATGTTGTCCAGCACGGAAGGATGGGACAGAAGGAGGTGGAGATAAAGGTGCATTTGGGAGAGTTGATGATTTATTACTCGCATCATGCAAATTGTTTTTGATAATATTAGTATTATTATTTAGATTATTCGAGCCAAAAGAATTACTCCCATTCGGCATGAAGGAAGATGAAGATGATGGTTGATTGAAATTTGCTGCAAATGGAAGGCTAGAGGTTGGAGGAGTTGATGTGTTTACTACAGCCAATTGATTCTGGAATGAAGAGGTTGTTGAGGTTGGCAGAGTAACAGGTGCTGAAAATGTAGAAACTGCTGGTGCCACAAAAGAGTTATTATTATCTGGAAATGACGATCCATTTGCTAAATTCAAGCTGTTAGTACCATTAGTTGGGTTGGAATTAGCGAAATTTGGTGTCGCACTATTATTAAATGCTAGCCCAGTTCCACTCGTAGGAAGTGTAGCTGTAGTATTATTATTATTACTTGTAAAGAAATTTTGGAATTGTGCATTTGGTGCACTAAACGAAGATCCTAATCCACCTACAGGAGGACCAGTTAATGTTGTCTGAGGATTGAAACTATTACCAAATGATGATGAGAATCCACCAGGGGCTCCAAACGCGGGAGGCGACCCGAATCCAGATGATGAGGTTGGTCCTCCAGTTGCACTCCATCCACCCATCATAGTGCTTGAGCTTGATGGACTAGCGAAATTGGGAGGTTTAAACGATTCATTTGCTACTGGCTGGTTATTATTATTCTTGCTTTCAGATTTACCAGCTTTCGCTTTCCTGATTCTGTTAAATAACAATAAAAGTAATAAGAACATTAATAATAATAATAATAAATGAAATTAAGTTTTTCAAAATATAATGATTCTAGAGTTGACTTACGTATCAACTAGCTTTGAACCAGATGTGATGCCATGCTTGTGAGTAGCCTTTCTATCTTCCTCGTCATCGTCATCATCATCTTCATCATCGTCATTTTCATCAGAATCATCTATATTTAAATGTAAGTATTATGATAATGTATAATACTGCATAATTATACTAACAACTATTTTTACCTTCTGAGTTCGTCTCACCCGCTTTGAGACCAGTATAAATCTACATCAAACATTAAATACACATTCATATAATTAAAAAGTCATAATTATATTTTTGAAAGAATACAAATACAAATTATCATACCTTTTCACGTAACTCTTCAGCATTCAATTTCTTTGTATCTGTTCTTGATGTGAAGATTCTATAATAAAAATTATTCATATTAATTATTTTATGATATTATAATTTAAAAAAACTATATTGTAATTGGATATACCTTGGTGCTTCAGCAGTTTCACCGCCAATAGAATTAACAGCATCTAAAAGGCGAACAGAATTATCTAATCCAGCAGCTGAAGGAGGAACCTGCACATAAATTATCAACATAATAATATATAATAATAAAAGTTTTTTGTGGACTATTTTTAAGTTGAATAAATTATATAATATTTTATTTTATGATAATCTTTTATATGTATGTGTGTTAATAATAATAAATAATAATAATAGGAAATGATGATAATAAATCGAAATAAATATTATAAATAAGAGATTATAACATAGCTCTAACCCAATCCACAACAGCTCTTTCCCCTTCGTCGAAATTCATTCCTAGCAAGTTCTTCGAAACATTACTTAACCCTTCTGATTTAAACTCAACCTAACAATAATTATTTACATTTATTATATTATTAAATAACATAATTACTAACGTTAATAATCACAATATATTATTTTGATCAAAATCATTAAGATATGAAAAAGATTAATCTACGATTAATATAATTTTTATGAAATTTTCGAAATATTTATTATATCCAATTCTCACAAAAAAAGATAACCTATTATCATTAGTTGTAGCAATATTACTTCCATTTGACAGCAATTCACAGAATACAAACAATATTAGTATGATTATTATTTATAATATTTCATGTCAGAATATATTTTTATATAACAAGCATTCTAACTTACACACATCCAATAATACGATTTAAATAACATAACTAACTTACTTTCTTAATCCTCTCCTGTTCACGAAGCTCTTCTGCATAGTTTTTTCTAACTTTTAGTATAGCTTGTTTGCGACATTGCATTTTCACCTATTAATAATTAGAAAAGAAATAATATTAATATAATTTTTAAAATTGGATGTGAAATATGAGCTATTGCAGTTACCTTTCTGACTTCTGCTAAAATGGTATTTTGAAAGTTTTTCCTACGCATTGCTTGTCTTTTTTCATGCATATCACGTTTAACCGCATGAGTTTTACGTAATACTGCTAATTCTTTCTTATGAACTTCTGTTATTTGGTCCACAGCTGCTTCGTTTGCTCCCCAAGGTGATGACACGATGGAATCTGCCACTCGATTTCTCCATCGCTCTTGTTCTTTATCATCGATTTCTTTTGCTTTCTCTTCCCATGCAGCCCCTTCTTCAGGCCTTCCAGCTTGTTTCAGACGACGTGCATTACGACGATATTGGACAACAACATGCAATGGCCTTCGTGTATTATATGAAGCAGTCTTATTGTGTCGACAAGTGTAAGGAGTGGCACAATTACACTTTTTCACTCTCCCAAGTGCACGCCTCGATGCACCTTCTAATACTCTTAAAAATTCTATCTCTTGCCTTTTCAACATTTTTTGTTCTTCCTCTGCAAATCTTGCTTCCATTTCTTTCGTTTCATTTCCTAACACGAATTCTAGACGCATCGCTTTACGATTGTGAGATATTGCTAATGTATTCATGCGTTGCTCTAATATTTTATCTTCTTGTTCTTTCCGGCTTTTCTTCGCCTTCTGACGCATTACATCAATTTCGCGATCCAGTTCCATGGCTTTATCTGGAAACCCCAAACGAGAAACAATCAATCTTTCTTTTTGTAGACTTCTCAAAGCGCTAATTGCATTTGAATTATCAGCATTTGCACTTTGAACTGAGGATAACGCAGAGTACGAATATCTTCGGCGAATTACTGATGAAGTTTGTAATACCACACTCTTACATAGATAACGTAATGCAGCGCGAGTGGTGCCATGCAAGCCCAGATCCTTGCAATATGGCCGATTTAGTTCATCTTTATAAATTTTAAGTGCTCTATCTCGAGCGCTATAGAAAGTGAATTAAATATTATATACTATGTACTTAATATAGTAACATAATAACTGCATTATAATAGTTCATTT
This sequence comes from Epipyxis sp. PR26KG, assembly GCA_015144975.1. Lineage (NCBI taxonomy): Eukaryota > Chrysophyceae > Chromulinales > Dinobryaceae > Epipyxis > Epipyxis sp. PR26KG. The sequence continues at coordinate 7,497 of VKHH01006876.1, read as the reverse complement.
CAAAATTGAACAAATTATTATGTACAGTAATTTATAAATAATAAATATAAATAATGAATTAGTAGCTTACTCATCCACTGTATTTCCACTTCCTTCCTTCAACCGCTCAGAATTTGCCATATCATCCCGATTCTCCAATGCAGCTTTTGTAAGCATTGTATTATCGTACTGTCTTGTCTTACTTTGTCTAGTGTTGAGTTTTGTGACTTTGTGACGTATGAATGTATGAATACTGTACGAATCTGAGTTTACCTACTGCATATATACAATGCTGAAATTTATCAACAGCAATGTGTTATAACAAGTATTCCTTGGCGTTATTTTGTTTTAATTGTTTGCTGTCTCGTAATAAATGTTTCTCCAACTTTTTTAATAAACGTTGAAGGGTGTTGGAAAATCTATTAACAATATTTATCACATAATAATAAGTAATAATGCAAATAATACAATATTATTTTGATTAATATTACTGTTTATAACTATGTAAATTTTATTTAATCACAGTTATTGGATTTAATAAAGAATAACATTATAAAACTAATTTTGTAAAGAGTTGTTTAGTCGTTTAGTCGTAACGGTTATTTTGGAGGGGTTGTTCGCTCTCTTGTTAATACGGTATAATATATATTATATAAGATAGTAAGTAGATCAAATAATAAGAACACCAACGAACAATTTATCCTTCTCACGCTATTCAAGAACAATGGCATATATGAGAAAATCAGTGTTAGCGTGTTAGCCATCAGAGCATCAGAATATGCATATATGCCATTGTTGTTAGACAGAGTGAGAAGGGTTTAATTGGCTGTTGATGTTCTTATTTCTATTTGATCTACTTATTATCTTCTAGCAGCAGCACGCATTCGCAGAATCAGTTAACATTTTCTCATATACTCATATATTAGTCATATATTACAGTATTACGGTATCAGGTACAGGTACAGTAGTACAGTAGGAATCTTAGCAGCAAAAAAGCAAACGATCAAATTTCTCTCCTCCATAAACGCTACACACAGAAAACTCGCTTAAAATAAATAAAGATTGTAATTCTAACAGAGAGAAACATTTATTATTAGGAGTCCTGTAACTGAAACCAATCTAGTGGAGTATTTTGCATCTGTTTGTTCATCAGCAGATAATTTTAGGAAGCTTATTATTAACTCCTAACATCTCCTGATGAAATTCAACTGGAGCAAAACTTCATATACTCCGAATAAAGAAAAGTTTTAATCCGCTGGATTGGTTTCAGTTAGAGGTCACTTACCTGAATGAAAAAGAGACAGAAGAGGAGAAATAAAAGGAGCGAAAGGAGAAAGAAAGAGAGTGAGAAAGGAAAGGAAAGATAACAGCAAGATCCGGCTCCACTACTTTTGGTAAGCATTATGCTTCGATTCAAGAACCAAACAAGTTTCGTCATGAATAATAGAATCAGGCTTGACAGGAAATTTAAAACGGATCCATTTTAACTTTCAACCAGATTTTTGATTTTATTGTTCTTGGATTTTCATAACTAAACTACAATTAATACTTTTTGTTACGTAATAGAGATATAATTAATAGATTAACATATATTTCTTGGTGCAAAAAAGCTCTATTTTCAAAATGACATTAACAATAATTATCATCTAATTCATTTTTCAACTTCCATTTGTGAGTTCTCATTGCTACCATTCTTCTGAGCGTCACTACCATTCTCAGCTGTAACATTACTATCATTCGTATCATTTTGCTGAGGAGTATCAACTATAACGCTCTTCGTTACAACTGGAGCAAATGCAAAACTTCCAGTCTGAAATGCAATTTAAAAATCATGAGTGAATGATAGTTATGCTGAAATAATACAGACACCATTACCTTTAACTGGCGTTCTATGACATCAATTTGTTCTCTTGTGGTAGCTGCTTCAATGGCAGCTTTCACTTGTTGTTTTTGTTCATCAGTTAACACCATATTAGGAGCTTTACTATTATTGCTATTTGTTTGAATTGTAGAAGAGCCATTCTCTAACAATTTACCTTCGTGAGATATTTCACTCAAAAGACTTGTACCCTCACTTGATGCAAATAATTCAACAGCTTCCTTTCGCTCTTTTGATGTTATTTTTCTAAAATCTAATAGCTTCAAGGATGGTATTTTGAATATAGTATACAGTCTGTAATTATTCTTCACCATTATTGGATTTTCTAATAATGATAGGATTTCTAATTTCTTCAACGATGCAATTTTATCGATTTCAGACAAGTTTGTGATTCTATTATTGGTCAAAATGAGACATGTGATTGATGGAATATGCTCCCCTATATCTCCTACTCTGCTAATATGATTATTGTTAAGAATTATTGCATTTAGTCTCCGCATTGAAGGAAAACCATCTAACTTTTTTATTTCATTATCTGAAAAATCGATTACATCAAACTGATCCTGAACACAATAAAAATAAATAAATAAGTTATAGTATATTTAAAAAAAGTAAAAGCATCAATATTTTATACCTGTAATATAGCAAGATTTTCTATTGCCGGTATTTTGAAACCTAAATTGGATGATTTAAAAATAAATATTCGGTAGAATAAAGTTCATAAAATATTATTTTAAAATTCATAATATTTATAAGCGCGGAAAAAGAATTTTAGATAACTACCTCGCAGGTTAATTTCACGGTCTTTATATGCATTGATATACGTTTCCGCTCGCTACAGCGCAATCAGTCAATAATGAATTAGAAAGCAGAAATGCAAGTAAGAATCGTAGAAACTTACCAATAATATATCGGCTGTTAATCTCATGGTATATTAACAATTCAAACAAATAAATCAATAATAAAAGTAAAATTTCATAACAGGATGAGGATATCACTTAAATAATGTTGATGTAGTAATAAAATTAATTTTTATATAATAAAAAAAGCTGCTACTGTGTCTGTGTGTGTACCGGTATATATGTGTACCCCAACAAACAATAAAAATTTGCTTGTAAGTTATTACTTGAAACCTTTTCGTTAACAGGAGTTATGATATGATGCACTGTTTATAGATGTTTTATACAATTAAGATATTATTTATTTGTTGAAAAATAAATTATTGGCTCTTATTAATAGAAAGCTGTTTATTCGGACAGAAGAAACGCGAATAAAGTTAGTAGCAAGAATGGTGGTAGTAATAATAATGGAAAATCCCACAATATAATAATTCCTCCAGGCGGTGCAGTCAGTGATTTCCCAATATTAAGACCAAACAAAGGCGATGGAATTGGAACAAACTTTTATGAATAATTCTTGAGCATTTTCGTCAAATGTATTGCCACAATCTTGGTAATGTTTGAACACGTAAGGTATGAATAGCTTCCTGAATTCATAAAAATTGAATCCCATCGCCATTGTTTGGTCTTACTGTAGTATTGGAAAATCGCTGATTGTTCCCATGGTCCCATGGTTGACTTCTGCTTGTCAACTTCACCACCGTCTCCCTGTTTCCAGCTCCTGGAGGACTTATTATTGTGGGATTTTCCATTATTATTATTATTACTACCACCATTCTTACTACTACTAACTTTATTCGACATTTCTTCTGTCCGAATAAACAGCTTTCTATTAAAATTATCTTGGATTTATTAAAAGTCAATAAATAACAAAACTCTTCAGCTACCAGAAAAGTGTCAGCTTTTGTCTATTTAGCAACTTATCCAATTCGAGATTAACTAAAGGTATAATTACAACACAAATACAATGTGCTAATTCCTTAATTAAAGTTAAAATATAAGTTAATTTTAAGCAAAGTGAATTGGGTATAAATGTGACAAGAATTCAAAATTAGTATTTCATCGTTCATATAGATTAATACGTGGCATTATAATACCAACCATAACCCCGGAAAAATTTCCATCAAAAATTATCCGCACCACTACATATGGTGTGCATGAAGTGAAAGAAAATAAAACCGATCTGAACGAAATCATCAACAACAAGTAAGTCAAAAAACCAACCACATGCATGCATTCGTGACTGCCTGCACATGCTATTGAATAATATTGATATTCAAACAGTATCCACCGATCCTCCCCTATTCTCGATCAACAAAAGGTGTAAAAGGTAAAATATTTTATGCCTTAAGTTTTTTAATTTACATTTTTGCTTACTTGAATCCTTTTCTGTAACAGGAATTATGATATGATGCACTGTTTTATTATAGATAATTTTTACAATTAAGATATTATTTATTTGTTGAAAAATAAATTATTGTCAGTTATTGGCTCTTATTTAAGTTACTGCTATCACTTCAGAGAACAAGTAAATTATTAATCATTGTAAAAAATCAAGTTTGACAACAATTTATACCACTAATATAAATTAAAAAACAGCTGTAATCCCACACAAATTTTTCACATAAAATATGAAATGAATGAAAAACTTTCATCCAATCAATTCATGAATAGTAACTGTGTTTGCAGCACCACTGCTACCGTTTAATGCTTCTAGACCAATTTGCATATCTTCTGGACGCTCACTGATCGCATTCTTCAGTTCATTAATATGAAATGGACTCCATTCTGTCGTGATTCTTTTATTAGGACTAAAATAATGCTCAATTTCTTCTAATAATTTAAAGTCTTCAGCCTTTTCTAAAAAAGTAACTGCAGTACCTTTTCGACCAAATCGACCACTTCTCCCAATTCTATGCAAATAAGTCTCTTCATCAGCTTGTATGCGATTCCCCAGACGTTTCACGGGTAAGTCATAATTAACAACCATTTGAACTGCAGGAACATCGACACCCCGCGCCAATACATTAGTAGTAATTAGAACATTCGAATAACCTTGAATAAAATCATTCATTACTCTGTCACGGTCTTCACCTGTCAAATCAGCATGAAGAGGTGATACTTCAAATCCTGACTCACGCATCATAGCAGCAATTGCATCAACATCTCTTTTCATCTCAACAAATACAATTGATTGACCACCAAGGGTCATGACCTCATAAATATCTTTCAGAACCTGTTTTTTAAATGAAATATGAAAATAATATTGATAAGCAGAAATAGTTGGTATCTAACCTGTAATTTTCCACCAGGAAAGTTTCTAACATCCATTCTTAATTGAAATATTACATCTAATACCAATTCTTCGGTACTGCGAGGCTTAATCACATATGCTCTGGGTACGAGCGTTTTGGCATAAGCTAGCACTTCAGCTGCATAGGTCGCCGAAAAAAATAATATTTGGCATCGAGGATGTAATTTATTTCGAATTAATTTTGTTTCAGCACCAAGCGATTTATCAGATACCATTTTATCTGCTTCATCTACAGCAAATATTTTGATTGACATTGGATTTAAATAACCTTTCTTCACCCAGCGACTAACGGTACCCGGTGTCCCTACAACAATATGAGCTGAACAAGTTGAACCATTTGTATTGCTTCCAGCAAGTGCTTCCTCACAAGTAACTCCAGGTAAATTCGTAGATAAAGGGAATATAGCAGATCGAATAATCTGATTTGCTAATTCTCTAGTTGGTGTCAAACACAACGCCTGGACCCGGGGAATGCTTGGATCTATCCTCGATAACATACCAATAGCAAATGCAATTGTTTTACCAGCACCACTTTGAGCTTGTGCAATCAAATTATGACCATCAAGAATAATAGGAATAGCTGCAGCTTGAATGTGAGATGGTTTTTCAAACCTCATTTCTACTGTAAGCGAATGTAATATTGGACGAGGACTGAAAAAAACAAAAAAAAACTATAATAATAGTTTTAAAAAATAGACGTAGTATTACTTACATTTTCAGTAGAGGATCTGAGAATGGAATCCCTATAATTAATTTAAAAAATTAATAATATACCTTAATTAAAATTCAAATAAATATTATGAAACTAATTTTACCTGCTGAAAGATGAGATTGACGAGATTGGATTCGATGAAGTTCATCAAGACTTTTGTTACCAAACACTTTCGTATTTTCAAATTGATCTTCCATTTGGTGATTCAATGAAGGAGTCAACTCATTCATGATATTATCTGATAAATGTCTAACCAACTGATTGGATTGATTTATTATATTTGATTGATTTACTAAGTGTTGCTGATTATTATCCTCATTCAATAATTGGTGATTATTATTGTAACTTGAATTATTGATAAAATCATTATTTGAAATATGATTGAAACTATTGTCCTCAAATGGAGAAATATCGTCCAACAAAGCTGAATTAAAAGAATTATTATCAACCGATTTAATATGATTTGAACTGAGCAGCTCTTGCGTTGAGTCATTATTAATATGGTCAATATTTTGAAGAATTCCGTCAATTTGACCATTAGTTGCAACAGGAAGTAATTGCATTTCCTCAGCAACAGTATTTACATCTGAGGAACCGATTTCAGAAGTGTTTTGAATTGTAGCATCAATGGGCTGTTCCGGAGCAGAACTCTCATCTAAGGTAACAATGATGTTGTCAACATTCAAATTCGCTGTGGCATTGATAATTTCATCTATCGATGGATTTTCCATAACTGATTCACAATAGAGTGTTGAGTGTAAACAAATAATGTGCTACAGATCCAAAGAATTAACTGATGTGGGATAGAGAAATAAATCATTTACTGTGACTAGAAACTTCACTCCTTTTGTTTTTTCTCTTTTTTCGAATTTTGACTTTTTTGGGTTGTTCTCAATTCAACAACCATCAATCAGATGAGATAATTCCAGCTTAAATAAATTATATAGAAAATAAACAAGCAGCACCATTACGATTTTGATAAACATTCATGTCGTTCATTAATAAAATAAATATAGTGAATAAAGATATACTGTAATAATCGAACAACCATTGAGAATACTGCACTGTAAGCACTGCGTTAAGCTTTTGTATTGGGAATTAAATCTGAAGTCAAATGAACAGTTCCTCCGTGAGTGGTTTGAAACAGATTCAATGGAGTGAGTTACAACTGACACTTCGAAATGGTCGTCCTATTAATCTTGGGCAAGGATCATATGGCATTGTTGTAAAAGCTAACTGGCACAGACCTAAAGCTCATCCTGTTCTTGTGGCGGTTAAAGTTATTACTAGATCTCTGTCGCATTCAAACGATGATTCATTTGAAAAATTATGTTCACAAGCCAAACAAGAAGCAGAAATATGTTATAATGCGGAAAAGCAAATGATTAATAAAGAAAATATAGTTTTGGTTTATGGATATGCCTTTGGTAAACTTCCTGAGGGCATCTGCAATTCGTTTAGACTACAACAGAACGAGGAAGGAGTTGGAATTGTTATGCGTTTTGAAGCTGGTGGCACATTATCGGAATTGATCCACCCTAAACACACACCACCATTACCTTTATCTGCAGCCGATAAGCTGAGGATTCTAACTGATGTAGTTTCTGGATTAGCTGAATTGCATGGCTTGGGCATAGTTCATGGTGATATCAAACCAGATAACATTCTTCTCAGTGAGCATCATCCTCCAACTTGTAGATTAGCAGATTTTGGG
>VKHH01006875.1:0-14624 GCA_015144975.1 Epipyxis sp. PR26KG | reverse complement strand
TAAATTGTACATCGCCGCATGCTTGATTTATGCTATTTATTTTTCCAGGGTGGTGGTGGATTTGGACTGGGTGGAGGATTCCGTGCACAGTTCCCACGACAACGTAGACAACCTCATCGTGAAGAATATGATCGTACTCGGGAGAGAGGAGGTGCACAGGGTCAACCAGCCAATATTGGATTATTTCAACAACTCACAAATCTTCTTCCTGTTATTTTGCTAATTTTAATGTCTTTTTCATCATTTGGTGGAAATTATAATCAACCAGTATTTTCATTATCACCTCAGGTAATTTATTTATTTATAATTTTTTCTATAATTTTTTTGTGAATTATTATATTTTTTTGTTTTCATTTAATATAATTTATAATAGGGAGCTTATCAAAGAGAAAAGTTTACTCAAATGAATGGAATATCAAGTGGAATTAAATTTTATGTGAATAGTAATTTTGAGAATTCTTATCGACCATTTAGTGACAGTTACCGTAGAGTTGAAAAAGAAGTTGAATCTCAGTATAAAATGCACTTGGGTGAGAAATGCTCAAATGAAAAGCATTATAGACAAAGTCGGATATATCAAGTAAGAATTAAGGCTTATTATTATTGTTATTATTATTATTATTATTATTATTATTATTATTATTATTATTATTATCATTATCATTATTATTATTATATATATATTTTTATTTTCTTCTTTATAAATAATATACATATATATTTTATAATAATCTTATTAAATAATAATATTATTTTTCTTTTTAATCAATGCCAACAAAAAACATTTTTTTAATTCAAGCTGCTAAAATTTTATATTATTATTATCATTATTATTATTATTAAAGTTCAAATATCTCTTAAAACATAATAATAATAATAATAATAATTATTATTATTATTATTATTGTACCGACTCCGGTTTATATAGGATGTCTCTAGTGGGCGCTATATTATTATTATTAAAGACCAAATATCTCTTAAAACATTATTATTATTATTATTATTATTATTATTTATTTTACAGGCTCGTTATAAGAACAGTGAAATTAAGAAACAAGCTGAAAGTATTGAAACACCATCATGTGATGAGTTTAATAAACGCTTTGTGAATAGATATTAGAGAATATGATAATTTTGAGCAATAATTTTAAAATAATAATTGAATAATAATAATAAAATAATAATGATAAATTATTAACATTTGATATGAATTCGTTGTAATATAATCACACCAAGCAAAATTAATGGAGTATTAATTTCTTGTAATATGTTGAGTTAAACTAGTCATAAATCATTATAGTTCAGTTTTTTAATAACACCTACTCTCATCCACTAATTCTCATATTCTCACACCCTTACATTATGATAACATTAATACTTCCAATAATAATATAAATAAAATCTATTTTCATATAATATCATTATACTTTACTTCTGAATATCATTTTCTCAAATAATGAAAGTATATGAAAAATATTAATTGCTGAAATGATAATAAAATTATTAATAATATGTTATGAATGATTAATTTCTTTTGAAAAATTCAAATAGTATTTTATTATGTTAAGATTTTAAATATTGCTTGAAAAAATTTTTTTTTTTTACTAAAATAGTTGAAATTAGAAAAAAAACTGAATTCAAATTAAAATAATCTCTTGTCATTTCTTTCTTAAATAATTAAAAAGATAATTATATATGAAATAAACAGAAAACTCAATAATGTTATGTGGTATAATATATACATCTGCTAATACTTATCTATGATCAATCAATACCATTTCATCACTCGATACAACAGTCCAAAAAAGATATTATAATCGACTTGAATTAGTGTTATGTTAATTCATAACTTGTTGACGCTTCAAATAAGCAATAAACAGAATAAATGAATGTTGATACAATCATAATACTTTATAGAAACGCGAATGAGAAAATAAATATAAACACAATAATACATCCAATAAGATTGAATGTGTATGAAATACGATTCACTCTATGGTGTAATAGCTAACAGAACATATTCATATTACCGGTTGCTTAACAATCAGTTGTAACATACGATGCGGAGAAAAACTCAAGATTTGGTTTAGAAGCTCTAAGTGAAAAATAGTCAATTGCTTTCAATTGGGAATCAAAATCTTTTTGGTGTTTGTCTCTATCCCTTTGGCTTTCTTCTGCAGATTTTTGAACTCTCCAACTGTTGAGACGAAAGCCAATACTTCGTCGACTTCGTTCTGCGGCTTCTTCTTTCATGGATTTTTGAGTTCGAAACGAATCTTTTCTGAATAAAATATCATCATGCAAATGGTCTAACTTTCTTCTATGTTCCAAAAGATCTAATTGTCGTTGTCGAGACGCTTCATTATTTCTAAAAGCAAGAGAATCTCTGTTTCTTCGTTTCTCTTTCGCTCTGTAATCACGTACTGCTTGTGCATTTAGTTTTTGAGCTTCTGTTTCAGCAACTCTATCTAACTTTGCAGTACGATAATCTATTTTTGTAGATAGGTTGAATTGATTATTTGATGTGTTGGTTGGTGTTGAAGTCGTTGAGTTCAACATTTTCTGACGATGTGTATTCTTTGGAGTTTTCAGTATTCTCTTTGATTTATTAGCCAATGATTTAGTTGTGCTACTTTTGTTGACAATATCTGAGACATTTTCATCATGGCTGATAGGATTAATTGGCTGTGTTTGCATAATTTTATGTGTTTTGTTTAAAATGTTACTGTATTTTTTGCTCATTTGATTGAAGGAAGAGTCATTTTCATTTAATTCCACTTGAACATTAGATAAATCACAATTTTCATCCATCGTAATTGTTGCAGTAGAGCAATGTAGAATTTTTATAAGTTACTGGAATTGTTATTCGTGTCTCGTATTATCGTGGTATTGTATTGTGGTATATTAATTAAATTTTAGCAAAATAATCAGCGATAAAAACCAACGTCATTTTAATTAATTAATTGACGTTCATAATTTTTATCGTACTGGGTACAGTTATAATTCCGGAATGAATGAATGAATTAATTAATAAGGAATTAACTGAGCAAATCAAACCAGTTCAACTAAACAAGAGGAACAAGCTAGATAACATAACAGAGAGCCATTGTAAAAATTCAATCAATTCATTTCACTTTAAAAAATATTTTATTTAAGAAAATCGCGATTTGTTAGTTATTTTAGGAAGATAAAACAATTATGGTAAACGCCGTTAACGGTAATAAATCATTATCTTATTATCGATCATAATATTCATTTGCTTCTTACTTGATGTGCGAGAACTCTCCATTTTTTCATTTGTTTGAAATGAGCGACTTTGAACTCAGATTGATTTTTTGATAACATCCTAACATTTCTATTATTTTCTCTAACTGCTAAAAAACTTAAATGATATCAAGTCTATTATTGTTATATGATCAATGTTTATTATCTAAATCCTCTATCGCAACAAGTCTATGAACTCTAAAATAATTCAAAATAATATCTATCATTGGTATAAAATAATAATTTGGTTTAATTTTTTTTTTTAAATATTTTTACTCTAATTATAGTAATTTTTATATATTTCCATTTCTTACTTATTATAATTTACTTAATTAATGTTAAAACTTGTTGTATTATAATAAAGGTTTATGTGAAAATGCTGCCAATTGTTCATATTTTACTTTTAAATTATGTATTATTTTGTTATTGATGATGCTGGGATGATTTAGTTTTTACCCTTATGATTTATTTTGCTAAAGAGATGGTATTTCTTCATTTTTCTTTCCAAATGTTGTCGTTGATCGTTGTTGTTGATGTTGCCGATGATGTTGAAATAGTACAGTTTGTTATTTTATTGTGTTTGTTATATTCACAAAACAATTTATAAGTGTATTAAAACGTATGATACAAATAAATACTAAATTATTTTCCTGAGTACCGAGTATATAAAAATTGTATATACGGCGGGTGTTAGAAAGTCATAAAATAATTTAAACAAATGCATTGATAAGAACAATACAGAAGTTATAAACAAATAAAAGTATAAGGCTATTTAAGTATATTTGCCCCATTAAATTCATAAAGAAATAAAGAATAATTAACTATTCTTCCTCTCTTTTTTTTGTGCTTCATTGTGTATTTCATGACATGATGTAATATTATGTGATTTAGAATGTAAATTTTAATAAATTTCTAAGTAATTTATAAATAATTGAGATATAAAAATAAGGTTTAATATATTCAAATACTATTACAAATCCAATTTAAACAGCAGCACATTTCTTCTCAGTGCATGAAAGGCAATCAGTCTTTTTAAATATAGTAGAATGGGACGAATAACAATTATTATTTATACATTCACTGGTTGGGCGAGTGCGCGTATAATAATACATAGCTAAAGATCTTCTAGATCTACCTTCTGGACATGATAATGGTTGAGGATGACCATGATATGAGAAATCAGTTGAAGAAAATGCAACAAATCTACCTAATGTTGGTAATATGTGTTGATCACATTTTTTTAAATCTTTTGACCAAAGCTCAAGATGCCCTCCATACGATTCTTCCCAATCAGGATTAAGATAAATAAAAACATTCACGCGTCTATGCATATCATACTGCACATATCTATTAAAATCTGCATGTACATTTAAGTTTCCACCAGGTAAAGTTTGATGGATACCAGAACCACGGTAATGAGGATCGGGTATCAAACCTTCAATTTTAGTCATATATTCTAAAAATTTCACAAAAGTTGAAGATTTTAGAAATGCAAAGAGAGCGGCAGTTGCTGGACCAAATAAAGTTTCATCATCAAATGCATTTTTATATTTTTGAGTCTTTTCATTCGCCTTATTGAAACATTTTGTACTACCCTCAACACACCCAGTAGTCTTAAGAATGGGATTATCAGGAATTTCTTGGCAAGCAGCAAGAAGCACTGACAGAGGAAACATTCCATCTTCTGAAAAATGAGGAAAGGGTTTTGCAGATTGATATTGTCCATTCGCGAAATTGTCCAGAATAGAGTTCAAATGTGTTTTGTTAAGATGTGCTCGAATCTTATTCCAATATTCCATTTGTAAAGAATCTGTATTGTTATTAAGAAATCCAATATGAGAATCTTTAAATCGATAATTCAAAATTTGTTTTTTATCAGATGTTGTGTCATACTTTACACCAGAAGATTGAGTACTACCACGAGATGATACCATATACATAAGGAAAAAAACTAGAAATGAACATATCAAAAATATTTTTAAGGATTGAGATGTTCTCATTGTGTTGTAATCCATGACGGTAATTTATGATTTTGACTGTTTTGAGATATTGAGATATTGAGTAATTCACCAATATTTGTTTTTCCTCAAAATGAAAATGTGAAGCAATTAAACTAAAGCACAATCTATTCTCACAATTGAATTGAATTTGAGCAGCCCCTGACAAATTTTGTGTAAAAAATAATAATAAAAGAATAGCATCATAGGTTTTAGGGGGGTCTTGGGCTTGCCCCCCTGCGGTAATAAAGATTTTCTCAATACATTTCCAATTTATCGAACTACTTTGAGCATATTTGAGAATTTGTAGGATTAATTAGAATATATATTATTGTAATTAGAATTTTTTAATGAATGGTAGAATATGCTGGTGATAATAATGAGAAAAAAAGAATATGCCACAATAAATCATAAACAATACAATAGAACAATACGAAAATGGAATTTAAGGAGGATGTAACTCTATTTGCTCCATTAATCTATTAATTCATTCATTCATTCACTCTTCCAAATAACTCTTTAAATTGTATGTATGAATGAATTTTCATTAATTTATCAATTTGATGTCATTCATTCAATTCATTACAATAAAATAAATAGAATTTAATGAGAATCTTTGACATATTTGAGAATAAGCGAAGAATTTATCTTAGCATATTTGCAGTTATTTGTAGTAGATGTGAAAGGAATATAGTGACGTTTCTCTTAGCATATTACCGCAGGGGCAACCGATATATATATATAGTCATAGTAAAACCGATATATATAGTCATAGTAAAGCGACAGGTGTTTTTGAAGTAACTGCAATCAGAAAGTTACTAATTTTATTCAATTAACTATTCAATCAATTTTTATGTCATATAGAATTTGATTTTTTTTGTTATGCTACAGGAAATTGCAAAAAATGAAAAAAAAAATAATACAACGGAGCAATTGATGATTTTTCAGCTGTTTACTGTTCACTGATTTAAATACCCCCTGTCATCAACTTCTTTATATGATGTAATATTAGTTGCAATGACCCCTCAAATTGAAACCGATTGAAATTAAATAAATGTACCAATACCAATCTATTTATCCTTTCCAAGTCTCTTCGAGGGATTTCCAAGACAATTGAACGAATATAACCCAATATATTATATGATATTTGCATTATCAACATTTGAGTTATATGTAGGGTTATATTCATCATTTGGTTTGGAAAGCCCTCGAAGGGGTTTGGAAAGGATAAATAGATTGCTATAATAGTTATATTTAATTAATTTTAATCGGTTAACGGCCAAAAAATATTAATTTTATATCTTAAAATATAAAGTGGTAGGGGGGAAATAAGCATTATACCTTCTTCAAGTTTCGAGATGCAAATCATCCCATTAATTGTTGATTTGCTCTTAAGATTTATTTATCATTTTGAGTATTAAATTTTATTGTTTATTAATATAATACTTAAAAAAATTATTTACTTTGTAACAAGAATATTCAGAATTAGAATATACCTTGATATGCATAAATGACAATATATTAATTGGTACCAATAAAGGTGTATGATAGCCCCTGGAGGGGCTTGAATATATAATATAATTAAACAGATATATGGTTTTAATTTAAATAACTATTAGTTATAGTAAATGTAATTAACGACTAAATAGTATTATATATTGTAATATCAATATCACTCAGTGGCAGGGGACGATTGAATAATTCATCAAAACTTTAATTTTTAGACGTTAGCGTCTAACATATTCGTAATAAAATATATTTTAAAATCAAGTCAAGTAAATAATATTGGATAATTGTGTACACACAAATTAAAACAAATTATTCACACAATGGAGGAAAAATTCAAGTATATTTTGTAGGTCAAATTATGATATTCTTAGTCAACATTTAGCATTGAATATTTCCGTGCTGTGAGTAATATGAGCCTAAAATCGCAAAACAATACTTTTTATCTCATTTTTGTTTCTCACCACAACAATTTCTAAGGTGTTCTATTATCATAAGACTTTTTTCCAATGGCATCCCGTCCACAAATAAACCTAGTTTTCCAGTTACTCCATCTCTTGCTCCACTATCTACCATCCTTTGGCACTTCCGTATTTCTTCTTCATTGCTAGGAAGCATACTGGAAACTACTTTTTTCAGTTCTTCAAATCTAATAGGAAACTTATTATTATTTTTTATATACCATAAAATTGCTGTAGCTGCAATTAGAGCATAACCACCCCAATTTGAAACTGATGAGACAATTAAATAATCAGTAGAAACCGTGCATGCAATCAAATCACCGTTTGGAATTGATTTGCTTTTTATAACAGAATCATATACTTTCCCCATACCAACTTCATTCCCTCCATCACCTGAAATATTATGAGATATAATATTATCGAGATATTCGTCAATTAAAATAAAATATTATTAATGAATAACCAACCGATTCCAATGGATCGAATTCGCTTATTATCATCTTCTGAATCATTTCTTAATAATATATCCAAAGGAGCGATTAAATGTGTCATATCTCTTCCTCGCATTGTCCGATACTTTCCATCTGCAGTTGGACCTGCTCGCTCAATGGTTAGTATTAAATCGATGGATTCATAGATAGAATCTAATCTTATCATATCAGTTGAATCAAAATTAGCAGCATTTGGAAAAGATTCTAATGATAGTTTATTCTTTTTCTCTTCATGAGAGTTACCATATTCACTGGCAGCAACAGCAGCTAACAATACTTCTTCATTACATTCATCAGTCAATATGATAACTTCTTTACCCATTTTTAATAGTGCAACAGCTATTGCTACTGCACCTAATGGACCATCTGTTTCTGTTGGCGGGTTATAGTCAATCATACAAGGAAATCCTGTTAAGATGGCAATTTTATTTGATGTTGATAACTCTTCTGAAGCCTGATATAATTCTCCAATAGGGAGTGTAATATCCGAAATACCGCGATTTCCTTCATCCATTTGAATTAAACGCTCCATATTTACAATAATACTTCTAACTGCATTCATATCGTTTATCATATCGAATTTTTGTTCGGTGTGTTTTAATCTCTTTTTACCGTCAATACTACATTTTGATTGAAAATAGTATCTTACCAAGGCCAAAATTGCTGGTTGAGCGCCAAAAGCAACCACAATGTATAAGCTTTTCAAGATATCCATTTTATCAACGATTAAGTATTTTAAGTATCAATAGTACCAAGTACCAATAATATCAAATTGTCATTGAATGAATTATTGTAACTGAAAATTGCATAAAGTTATAATAAAGTTACACCAATAATAAATGCATTTTTATACGTTATACGGTAATACTATGGTTCATTTATTTATTTAAGGATTTATTTTATCCATTTTCGAGAAAGTGCTTGTACAACAAGAGTTAACATTATTTCTCTTCACAATTCTTAATATTATAATATTATTACTTTACCTATAATTTTCATTCGTGTTGTTTAGTTGTTTTGCAGGAACTTCGGCCTTCAGAGTTGGTAATAAGAAATTTATTAAATTTAAAGTAAAGTAAGAAATTTAAAGGTAAAGTAATAATATTATAATATTAAGTATTGTGAAGAGAAATATTGTTAACTTTTTAGAAGGCAATTGACTTCTCAATATCAGAATAGCTACTGTATTATGATGAGATAGAATTTCTGCAATATCAATATTAGAAATTGGATCTGTTCCGGCAATTAATTGGTTGTTTCTTGTCGGCTTGTCGCTTGTCGGAACAGATCCAATTTCTAATATTGATATTACAGAAATTCTATCTCATCATACAGTAGCTATTCTGATATTGAGAAGTCAATTGCAGCCCTACCTTTCAAAATTCCTTTATGAGGATCGAAGTTTGTGTAAAATAGTTCCCGTGAATTGGATTCTTACAAAACAGCTGGATCGTCTGAAATGGCTCTGATATCGGTCGATTATTTTTTGTGGTTATTTGCAATACCATCCCATGAGTGATTCTTTTTCGCGATGAGAAAGATGAATCATCCCAAAGATATTTACGACCAGATGTAACTCTTTATTTTAATGGCGCCTTATACTGTATGATCGAAGAAAAAGCTAATGTGACAGAAGATTTAATCTGCAACAAAAAAGCAGCTCTTCCATTGAGGCACACCAGAATTTGAGCTATAGTATCAGCAAAAGATTTGATCAGCTCGTTTTTCTTACTTGTCTTTTTATCCAATAGATGGAAAGTATCGGAGCTATCCGCAATGCAGTTAAAACTTAACCAATGCAAGTGGTAGAGTGAAATTTATTGCTCATGTTATGAAATTTTTGGGTTATATAAGATCAGTTTCTGGATGGAATGAAAGTTTTCATCTAATTCCTAACATGCGAAGGAAAGCTACAAATGGTCATCATGTTTCTGGACAGATGGTGGTCTTGATAAAGAGTTCACGAACGTCGTTTCATTGGAAAATTAGATCGTATTGCAGTTGTATGTAGTCTTGATGAATTGCCTCATCATATAGGGTGGGGGTGATGTTAGCGATCGAGAGGAAAGAAGAACTCCAATTAAGCGAATCGAACAAACCTTGCGACAAGCAATTATTGACAATTGACAATATGGTTACACGTGAGATGCCCTTTACAGGTTGAGGCTAGTTGTATAACATATGGTTAGCTCATTGTGACATCTCGGTGAACAATATCTTGGAACGGATGTCGTGCTTTTAGATGACCTTGAATACATTACTCAAGTTGATCAGCCACCTCCCCATCTTACCAGAAGTTCAGTTAGTTGGTCGAGAAGCTCCGAAGAATGCTGCAGAGTAGGACGTCTTTTTCAATTGGAATATATGGTTCAAACTGTCTTTGCTTCCACTGTAAGTTTATTGACGTAATTGTACTCTTCGCATAATATACTGTATGGTCTAGAAATTTTGATTGAACGTTATATGAAACAAATCAAGATTTAATATGCAGTTTCACGAAAGTTTAGGTCGAGAGCAAACGAGAAAGATGCAGTTTTAACTAGAGGCAATAACGAGACATAAATTCATTTTAACACAGGTTATCTTACGCTGAATGATTAAGGTATTTATTGAGATTTGTTTTTTGAGTTATACCAAAACAAAAATGTTATTAAACACTTAATAACTAATCAAGGATTAGTTTTAGAGCTGTTTAAGTTTTTTAAAGTTCGAGTGTAAATCGAGATGCAACGCGTCGAAAATATAAGAGAACTGTAAAGAAATAAACTGAGAAGTGTTACAAATACATACTATTGTGACATTTTCGAAAGCTATCCGATATCAAAATTTCGCAAAAACTTCGAAACGTAATAACCTAAATCTATATTCTTGGTTGTGCAAACTTGTTTTTTCTTATTGTGCATTCCTGATATTCGTTGGTGGTGCAAGAAGTTCGTTCAATCACTTGTTAACAGCAAACATTTATGATCAGTTGGTGATATGCCATGCAAAATATTTTGTTGTTAAGTTGTTATTATTCGTTGAGAATTGATAAAAATGCGAAGAGGTAGGTGTAGAACACCACTTGATATCACGAATTCTTTCTTTATTTACTGATTTTGCTGTATTTAGACACCGCTGCTGTTGATTCCAAAGCTTGAAAATGATTGTAGTTACTCAGTTACTCATATATATATTGATTTTTTTTTAATTTAATTACAGTATTTTTGCAATTAAATAACTATTGTTTCTTAATTCTTTAAATAACTCATTGTTCTTATTGCTAAAACTATTAAGTAACTATGAGTTATTCAATTGGATTATAAAATGTGAACTCTCATATAAATATCGAAGTTGAATAAACGGCACAGTAGCACGAGCTTGATCTTCAAACGAGCTTTTTGTGGAAATTCATTTTAAATTGTCTCCGTCAGTTTTAACTGTTTTATAAATATTTAAATTGTTTCAATGAAAAATGTATGCGCTTCCCAGATTTCTTTTGGTTTTATTATATTTATACATCATAGATTCCTAGAATTTAGCTATTATATTATATTAGTAGTTATAATTGATAAAAATTGATGTAATAGTTATAGAATATTTAATTTTTACTGGTATCCATCTGTTTTTATTTAAGTTGTATCAATTGATTTATCATACATATGGCTATATTCAACTAGGTTGCAAAGGGGCGGGCTTGGAAAAAATGTATAGATTACATTTTATTTAATTATTAGCGATTTCATATTTAGGGTTCATTATTAACAAATCATCTATTATTTTATCTTATGCAGCGACAGGGCCATTATTTATTAGCAATACACTAGATGCATTGGGCTTTGTCCACACAAGCGAGCATAGAATATACACTAAGTGCCAACAGATCTGCAACTACTTTATATCAAAACTACAACATATTTATTATGATTTTAGCTTCATATCTACACGAACTAAAACTAAGACAACAGTCTCTACCGGGACTTAAAATTCTGTTTGTTGACGAAACGATTAACACTGAGCGACAATTTTTTTAAATGCCTTTCTTCTAATTCATACACTAAAGTTAATTAAATGTATAAATGAAATGTTTACGATAGAATTATTAGATTAGTGATATACAATGCAATCAACTTACTTATCAGTAATGGTTATGAAAAATCGGCATAATTATAAACAAATTAAATTAGCATCAGTATTATTTTGCAGAGTAAAAATTATTTATTATACAGAAAATGACTATCCAATAATCAAATTTACATACTACTGACATATTATTGACATTCATCGTTATCTAATTAAGTACTTTATTTGCATTATATAAACATTCTTCCAACACCAAAAGCCAAAACGGAAACTCCAAAAGATGCAAGAAAGAGTCTCTGTCCTGTTTGAGTTTTGGGTGTGGTTTGATGTAAATGAAGAAGGTATGCTGCTACAGCTGAAGTTGAAACCATCGCAATTATTTTACATTGGGTGCAATCCTTCGCATTACTTGGGTTGCTGCTATTCAATTTGTCCATGATTCGACTAATTGTTCATATCATAACAATTCACTTAATTTTTTTTTTCAATATTATAATTTTATGAATACAAAAAAAGTAACAAAGAAATAAATCTATTTACTTTTTAATATCCAAATTTTATCACTCTTGTCCAGAGAAAGCTCTACTCTGATATAAACAATAATTCAAACTATGCTTCAAAATATTGTCCTTCCTTCTTCGACGGTACCGGGTACCGGTAATTATAAATTAAATGAAAGAATGAATGAAAACGTAATTTTGGTTATTTTGCGATTGTTCAATAGTTGAGAATATTTACTGAACAATCACACCAATCAAACCTGGATTAGAGGAAAAGCTAGAAAACCCAATTTAAATTTTTATCCATTTATTGTCCGTTTCGCTTTTGACTTTTCTGCTGCTGGTTTGCTTTTTATGTACCCCGTAACAAAAATATCTTCTTACTGTGCATATATAATACATTACTTCTAAGTACAGTATCTATTAGTATTGTGCTATAACTCTTACAAATAACAAATAACAAATAACAGTTGACAACACATCAACGCATTGTGTGTTATCTGTTATCTTACGTTGATATATTAATAATTAGCTGTAATGAACGAGTCAAAGTTTTCTTCATGGGCAGGTTCGCATGGTTCCTACAAACCAGCTAACGTAACTACTAGTCCTTACAAGACGGACAAAATGTTAAGTGGTTGCTTCACAACTGAGGAACTAATACACAATAAAAAAATGCTGAAAAAATTGAGTGAATTGAATAAAAGTAATGTGGTGAAAGGTAAATCTCAATCAGCTGGATATGATCCACGTTTAACCAAGTCTACCAGTACAGAAAGCTTTTTCAATCAAAGATCATGGGTAAATGCTTTAAAGGAAAGATGCACGTTAGAGAATTTGATTAAGGGATTTAATGATTTTATTACCGATGAGTCTTCTTTTATTACAAATACACAGCAAAGAGGTTATATTCACCATCGGAATATTCGGAAAGCTTTATATGCAGCGCTTGGTGACGATATTCCGGAATTTATTATTGATAAATTCGAAATACTTTGTAGGCGGGAATTACGCGAGGATTTATTGGCTTGGGTTGACTTAAGGTTAATAATTTTAAAATTTTATTTACTAACTATTTATATTAGCGTTTTGCATTGTTTAAATTATTAAACTGTATTTGTTTAGGATAATTTATCCTAAAGCAATTGAGGCACTAGAAGCTGAATGTTCAGCGAAAACAGGATTACCAGCTCTGGTAGTTCTTATGAACAGACCAAGATTGGCTGATAAAAATTTGAAGTTTATTGATAATTTAAGTTCAACTTATCAAGACACTTTTTGTTCTAATGATGATAATTACTTTAGTGACGATATATTGGCAACTAGTGGATGTACAATTTCAAATAAAAATAATAATATGGAAATGGACAATCGTCCTCCACTTTCAGCTTCAGCAAAGGTTTTATGTGCTGGATCCATTAAGGGAACATTTCAACTGCCCGGTTATAAAGGGCATATTCCTACAAATGTGAGAAATGACCGAAAATTATTGCATTCAAGAGGTGAGGTACCACATCCGGTGGTAAATAATTTACGATTAACGCAACGTGGTATGGGTTGTGTTCTTGGATATACAGGTAATGTATTCAGTAAGATTTTTAGTTTTGCTTTGCTTATACTTATCGTTAAATCACTTAGGTCATGTTCCAAAAGAAGTGGAAGGTGAATTTAAGGAACGAACTACTGCTTGTGATCCGAAAACTACCAGTGGTGCAAGTTATGGTCCAGTCCGTGCTTACTTATAATTGATAATTTGCATCCATTAACTTTAGTAATGTAAATTTATATAATATAAAAATTCAATCGATTTGATCTGTTTTTATTCTTCATATTAACTCATCCCCATGATGGTGGATACAGTTTGAGTGATCACACAAAAAAATAGTAATAATAATGGTGTGTGATATGATACGCACATCGATAAGTATAAGCTGTTGATGAAAATTCACAGTTGAATTTTCGTAAAACATAGGAAAGACAGAAGAGGTTTATTGCCTTTTCAGGTCAATTCATTCACATAATAAGATTATATATATCGATTCCCTTGTTTTTATCTTGGGATGATGGGGAGAATAAAAACGGAATTGTACCTCAAGAAATTTATCAACTATGTAAAACTTTCCCCCTGGAGACTGCCAACTTCCATTTCAAGTTGGACTGCCTTGCCTCCCGTTTCAAATTGAATTTCAGCTAGAATCCAAACTTTTTTAAGGATTTCATTTCCCCCTGCCACTGTATATGATACAATAATAGATGTTTTGTTTACAATGACCCCTTAAATTGAAACCCCCTTAAATTAAATAAATATAACTATACCAATCTATTGATCCTTTCCAAGCCCCT